>WAAG01062900.1:0-11167 GCA_013390105.1 Tichodroma muraria | reverse complement strand
CCGCCCCCTCAGCCACTGCCCCCCACAGCACCGCTGCCCCCAGTCCATCCCAGCCTCCTCAGCCACTGCCCCCCACACCACCACTGCTCCCAGTCCATCCCCCTGATTTCTCCACCCACAAGATTCCTCCCGACCCTGGCCTTCTCCCAGTGTCCCAGTAACACACTCAGGAGTGGAGGCTTTGCCAGCACAGCTCTCCCGGCCTCTAAGAGAACAAACACAAACAGCTCCCAGCTGTGCAAGGCCCAGTGTTTACCAGCATTGTTCTTTTGTGAGCTGGCAGGGAGATTTTATCAGGAGCCTCACACATCAAACAGGGCAGGGACAATGCTGTGCAGAGTGAGGAAGTGGATGCTGAGGGAAGGCCAACATTTATAAATAGGTTTATGTTTCATTTACAAACAGGTTGTAACTTCAGACATTACACAGGCACGGAGCAGTAAAATTCAGCTGGGGGAGGCCCATCAATGGGTCTGAACGGGGAAATATATTCACAACTCAGTTCTCTCACCTCAGTGTGGGGGGTTAAGTGGATAAATCATGGAATAGTTCAGGTTGGAAGGGACGTTAGAGCTCATCCACTGCCACCTCCTGCCATGGCAGGGACACCTTCCCCCTATCCCAGGCTGCTCCAAGCCCCGTCCAGCCTGGCCTTGGACACTTCCAGGGATCCAGGGGCAGCCCCAGCTTCTCTGGGCACCCTGAGCCAGTGCTTTACCACCCTTAATGGAAAAAATTCCTTCCTTTCTAGTCTAAATCAACCCACTTTTAGTTTAAAACCATTCCCTCTTGTCCCTTCATAACAAAGTTTATCACCATCTGTTTTACAAGCCCACTTTAAGTGTCCACTATAAAAGCAGCTGAAAATATAAAATACAACATAGAAACAAACCACAATGATGTTCAGTGCTGCCCTTTATTTTGGCAGCAAGTGCAGGAATCCCCCAAACTGACATCTGCTGGAGCAAGCACTGAAAGCCATTTCTTTTTTAACAGCAACAAGACAGCGAGTGATGTGCATACAGATGAATCCAAGGCAATAAAAGCATTTGCTCTAAATCCTGATTAAAGAACCAAACAACAGAGACTCAGTAACACAGAGCACATCTTGAACAAGCTACACTTGGTTATTTTAGCATCTTTCCCCAGGTATTCACAGTTCATTTTTAAATGGTAGCAGCTCTGAAGTGGAAGTCCTCTAATACAATCAGTGTCTACTTTGAACAAATGAACAATGGAGTGCCCAGTTTCCTCAGCTCCATGGCACAACACCGTTGGGATCTCTCATGACCTCTCATTTTCTTGAAGACAATTAAAGCACGACATTTTGGAAGTTTATAGACAATCCAAGCAGACACCAGAACACCACAAAAGCTTACTTATGTGTTCAGGACTCCTGTAAAATCCTAAAGCTCATTCCAAGGGAACCGGTGTGGTCCACCTGAACTGCAGCCTGGCTTTGCTTCCAGCCCCAAACCTGCAGCAATAAACACCCATCACACACAGCATTAAACCAGAATACAACCAACCCGTGGGAAAACCTTGAAGTGATCTCCCTGGAAAGTGGAAAAGTGCTTTCCAAAGGGTTTTGTATTTCTTTCCCCCCTAAAACTATTATTCTCAGTTATTCTCAGGCTGGGTTTTAAGTGCAAAGATGAATATTTTGCTTCTTTCAGCTGAACAAGTCAGTCAAGAAGCAGAGCACTGCTGGAGACAGAAATCTGCTTAGCCAGCTCTACTTCCATCTTCCCTTCTTCCAGTGATAAAAATAAATGCTATAAATGTTAATTCTCTGATAAAGCCAAACCAAAGTCCTACAGCTACAGGTGACAGCAGGGAGGTGACATTACACACCAGGGACACCACAGCCCTGCTCGAGCTGCCCAGTGTAAATTATTCAGGTAGCAAATGGAAATGTGTGACTTAAAAATGCTGCAGTCACTCCCCTCCAGCACTGAAGTCAATAATTATGTCCTGGTTCAGAGTTTGTAAGGCTACCCCCAATTTGTAGCCTGGATTGGAGTTCTTCAGGCATGTCCTACTGGTTTAACAAACAATTAGGCATGAATCTAAAGGAAGTGGCCCTAATTGCCCACAAAGTAACAATATTCTGCTCACAGCTTACTACAGAGAGCTCACAAGCTGCCGGAGAGGACCCATCTCTGGGCTTTGCACCTTGCTCCCTTCTCAAGTTCTGGTCTCCATTTCCATTTTTCCAACAAAATCCTCAAGTTCTGACTCAAAAACTCAGTTCTACAACTGTCTCAGAGCACAGAAAACACATCCTGGGTTAGAGGATGCAGTCAGACCCATGGAATTCTGCCCTCCTCACCCTCTCCTCAGCCAGGAGAGAATTCCCACCTGTTCACCCCAGACCCAGTCCCCCTTTAAACACTTCTGAAACACCAGCTGTAGATTTTTTTATGCAAAATGCCTCAGCAGTGCTCTCTGTTTCCAGCTCTGCTGCCATTTCCCTCAATCCTGCAGTTGCCTGCAAACAGAAGGAAAAACCCCCAAAGCCCATAGCAAAGGGAAGGGCTGGGACACAAAACTGGTGGCAGGGAAGCAGAGTTGGGGCAGAGGCTCCTGGCCATGGCTGTGTTTTCCATGTGGTGTCAGCAGCCTCCCCAAGCAATGAATCATGTCCAAATGAACAATCCCTGCTCCCTCCCAGCTCCCAGTCCTGGCCAGGCTGGAGCTGCCACATGAATGTGATGAAATCCTGGGAAAGGGACGGAGCTCACACCGAGGAAATGCCACCACCCTGAGGCACAGCAGAGCTGATCCACGCTGAAAAACAGGGAAGTTATTTTTGGGGAGGGGGAGATGATTCAAATTCAACCTCATTACTAGCTGCTAATGAGTTCAGGCTCAGAATTTAATTTTTAAAGAGATACTGGAGAGGAATTGAATGGCTGAGAAGCAAAGGGACAGCAGTCCCTGTGATGCCAAAGGATCTGACAATGTCACAAACTTGGCTTTCACTTTTCCAGCCTGGAGCACAGATGATGACTGGAAATGCTGGTAAAAATGCATATTTTACTAAAAAAAAATGTGCAAAGTCCTGTACAATCACTACAAATTAGCATAATTCTGAAGAAAGCAGTTCCCAAAGGGACTATGCTCATGTATTTCAATGTTTTTATAAAGAAGGCTCAGGTTTTTCATACACCTTTATGACAAACCTAACAATATTTTTACTTGCTGGACATGCAAAAAAACTGGTCCAGTTTTAAAATACAGCACCCAGACCTTAATTTCCTCGGCTAGATGAGGGAATAAATATAAATATTGACAGTAAGTCTAGTCAAGCTACACATGCACCTAAACCACTGATGCTGACAGATCCCACAGCATTCGATTAAAGGACTAATTAAGAAATTTGGAAGCCAGTTTCATGCAATTATTTAGTGCTACCAGCACTGCTCTGCAATTTCCGCACAGAACTGAAACTGCAAATTCTCCACTTGAAACACAGTGAGGAGAATGTGACCCCCAGAGCTGCAACACAGAAAAGGTTCTTTGAAAAGAACATACCTGGCAGTTCAGGAGGGGGAGTGGGAGGCTACAAGCACCTGCCCACCTTCCAACCACCATCCCAACCAAAATCCAGACAAGCACAGGAGCAAAAATCCCACTGGAATGTGCTCAGGTCTGGCTGCACAGTCACAGGGAAATCCTCTGCCTTCCATGTGCCCTCTCAATCTGAGGCTCAGTCAGCTGCTCTCAGGAATGCATCCAAAATATTCCATGGATTGAGTCAATCCCTTGCCTCTGGGGTGCAGAACACCACAGCAAAGTCATGACTCACCTCTCATGGCCTTAATCTCACCTGCGTCTGTGATGGGCAATTAAAAAATACAAATTAGGTACGGAAAAAAAAACATTTAGTGAGATTAGGGAAGGATAAAGTCCAGGGAAGTCTTCTCCCAAAGACCTCCATGAGGTCTCCATGGCCAGGGATTTGAAAAGAAAGATTAATGTCTCTTGGTAGGGGTGTGAAACTGCAAATACCCAGTCTGTACTGGGTTCAGTTCAGCTGGGCCTGGAGTTACACTGGGAGTCAGCACTGACATGGAAAAGTAGGAAAATCCTGCTCCTTTTCCACACAGGTGAAAACACAGCCAGTAAATTGGTGTGCAACAGCCCCTGCTGAGACTGCAGAAGGGAGATGGAAACCTGCCCTGGGAGCAATGAAAACTTGGCATTATGAAAAACCAAACTGCTCAAAGTGGGCACCCCCAGCCTGATCCTCTGGATTTGGGAATTCCAGCCCCCGCTGGAGCTCAGAGCGAGGGAACTCCTCCCAGAAGGTTCTCTGCACGGTTTGTGGTGTTTCACTGCCGGGCTGCGATATTTCGCTGTGAGTCAGCTGTGCTCCGGCGCCAGCCCAACCACTTGCCGGGCTCTATTTACACAGCAGCGTAGCTTCATTAAGAATTCTGCATAATCATGCAATTACCAGCCTGCCTCTTTCCCCGGCAGCAGGGACGGTCCTCGGTACATGCATGCACGTGGAGCGAGTGCAGAGCTTTGATAAACGAGTAGAACAAGCTCCAAAATGAACTCAGTTATCACAACAACCGGCTACGACCTGGGCACCAGGCCAATTCATGCTCAATAATTCCTTTTCTCTCCGAAAGGCAGCACCAACCAGCCCGAAAAACATTTCAGGGCACGGGCGGCAGCAGACACACCCACCGGGAGCGCCGAGTTCGCGTTTCTACCGAGCCTCCAACACCTTTCCCACCGGGAGTTCAGCCCGATTATCCCAAATCCCTGCGAGCCCCGGCCAGGCTGAAACCCGCACTCAGCCCGGCCGCGGCTCCCCGCGCTCCCCTCGCCCTTCCCCGGCACAGCCGCTCCGCCCCGGCCCCCTCAGACACCCGGTGCCGGCGGCGGCCGGGCCTCCCGCAGCGGCGGGTCTGAACCACTTCTGCTGCTCGCACGGCGGCGGGCGGGCCCTCCCCGCCGCTCAGCGCGGGGCACAAGGCCGGGAGCCCCTCAGGAGCGGCCGTGCGGGGCCGGGCGGCCGCGAGGGCTCTCACCATGGTACAGACGGCGGCGAGTCTCCGCACCGTCACCCGCGCCTCCATCCGCCCCCGGCCGCCGCCATCTTGGGCCGCGACTGACAGCGCCAGCTGCGCACCCGCTAACCGGCCCGGCCCGTGCGCCGCCGAAACGGCGCCGCCCGCGCCGCGCAACCCCCGTTCCGGCGCGTTCTCGGTCCGGGGGGACCGGGATGGGAACGGGATCGGGAAAGGGAATGGGAACGGGACCGGGAAAGGGAATAGGAACGGGACCGGGAATGGGATCGGGAATGGGAACGGGACCAGGAATGGGAGCGGGACGGGGAATGGGAGCGGGACCGGGAATGGGATCAGGAATGGGAACGGGATCGGGAATGGGAATGGACTTGGGATCAGGATGGGAACAGGACAGGGATGGGGACTGGGATCAGGATGGGGAACAGGTGGCTCAGAGAAGCTGTGGCTGCCCCTGGATCCCTGGAAGTGTCCAAGGCCAGGTTGGACGGGGCTTGGAGCAGCCTGGGACAGTGGAAGGTGTCCCTGCCATGGCAGGGGTGGCACTGGATGATCTTTAAGGTCCGTCCCAACCCGTAACATTCAGTGAGTCTGATTCCATGATCCTTATGGGCCTATTCCCACCCAGGATACTCCGATTCCTGAGGCTCAGGGAGGAGGGTGGAGGCCCCTGGGATGGGCACTGCGAGGGTCACTGGTGACACTGGAGGAAGGCACCGTCCCCACACGGGTGGGGCTGGGAACCGGGGGATGTCACCAAAGGGACACCATGGCCACCCCAGCGCACCGAAACCCCTCAGAGGTGCCCGATGGAACTCTTGTGATTCCCAAGACTCCTTCCAGTGGTTGTGAGCACCCATCACCGGGATCTTGTGATGGGGTGGGACAGTGGTGCTGCTCCAGTGATCCTCTGCTGTTCCACACCACACGTCCCCGCTGCAGCACCGGGACAAAAAGACTCTTGGAGAGCTGCGAATGACAACAGTGTCCATGGTAAATCCGGCGGGAGAAGGAGTGGGAAACGTTCCTGAGCCAGCACAGGGCTCGTCCTGCAGTGCACACTGAGAGCAGCCCCATGTCAGAAAGAACAACCCTTGGGAAACAGCGAGGAGTGGGCAGGAGTTCGAGATGTGGCTGATCCCAGGGCTGTGTCCAGCCTGGAGGCTCCCGGCCCCTCCTCACCACCCAGGAGCTGCTGGCAGCGCCGGTGAGGGCGGCTGGGAGCTGCTCACAACCCCGGCAGTGCCAGTGCCGTTTCCACACTCCAGCCCCGACCTTGTGGGAATATCTGTGGGGAAGGGAGAACGGTTCCCTTTCCAAAGCAGAAACGTTTTTATAAGGCCAAGATGTTTCCATTCTATTTGAGCTGCTCGCCTGCAGTGATGTTCTTGTACACACGTTGGACTTCCCACGTCATCTACTACAGGCTCCCCAGGGACAGGCTTCAGGAACACGAAACCCCCATCTTTACAAAATATCCCAAAAGTGAAAAGGGCCACGTGCTCCTTGCAGGGTTGCCATGAATGGCAGTGCTTTAAAAATAGGGACAGGAAATGCAGAAGTTGTGGAATCTGTGCAGTGTTTGACCAGACTGAAGTATGTATTTAAATGTTCATCTCTCTTACGTCCCAAAATAGAATCAAAGATGATTTATCACAGCTGTTGCAGCATCATCTGAGGACATTTCCTTGCCCTTTGGCCTCAGGATCAGAACAACTTGGTGCTGAGTAGAATTACGGGGCTAAAATCGTGGTCTTGTCCCCAAATGTTTTCAGAGGTCACTGCTGGGGCACAGAGATGCACTTTTAATTCATTTAAACTCAGCAAGGTGGAATTCTGAGCACACAGACCAAGGCTGGTTCCTCGAGCACACCACACTCATTTCTGGTCCATTCTTATCTCCTCTTTTGCCGTGCCCAGCTTTGAGCTATTCAGTTATTGGGAGCAGAAAGGTGCTTCAAAGACAATTTTTGTTGAGTGCAGCGTTAGAAGTGACCTTTGGGCCCCAAGTTTGCAGCGAAGAGGGGCAGAGAGAGCTGCAGGGATCAGTTCCTGTTGGTTGGAGTCAGTTCAGGGGTGCGTGGAGTTTTGTCTCGGCATCTGCTACAGCCCCTGGCATTTCCCACAGCCACATTTCCCATTTCTGCTCTGAAAAGAGCCCTGATTCTCCTTCCAAGTCCCCCCAGCATCAATATATTCTATGAAAGATGCACCAGAGGCAAATGTAATGGTTACAAATGGACTTCTGGAGGAAAAATTGTTTCTCCTGGAGCTAGGCAGAAGGAGAAACATTTTCCCTACATGCTGGGATCTTAGCAAGGTCTCTCTCTGGCTCTGCTCATCTCTTTCTCCTTTTGCACAATGCATGAGGAATAATTACAACCAGTTTTAAAGCACTCTGACATCCTCCTGTGACAGGGACTATGGTCATGGCAAATATTTTTATTTTTAGCAAGCTTCATCTCTGAAGATGTGTAGGAGGGCCAACAACAACATAAATAGAAAATCTTCTAACACAGAGAGCCAAAAGCAACACAGAGCAGTAAATAAATCTGTAAAAAAATTGGTGTGGAAATAACAATCTCTGTGCACCATGGAAAGGCACAGATCTTTGCATGAGCAACCCAACGGGTGGTAAAGTGAAACCTCCAGAACCATCCAAATGTTTCCAAAGTCGGTCTCAGTTTTGCAAACATTCCCCCTCTACTTTAAGCTATTGTTTTTCCTAGAGAATTTGAATTTAAAACATGGGTTTCTTAGCTAAATATAAGTCCATTGTGCACAAATAATGAATATCTCCTTTAAAAACAATTGTTATTCCACATGCCAAGGGTTATACAATCTCAAAGAGTGTGAATCCTTCTGCATGGCTTCACTCCGTGAAAAGGCTGCTCTGGCAATCTAGAAAATCAGATAAGGACCATGTTTGAAAACCTCTGGGTTTGATTCTGTATTTTGCTTGAATCCTTTCAGAATTAAAGCCTCAAAGGTAAGAGGAGGGGGGAGCTTGAGAGTAGACTGAAAACTTTGGGAGAGCGCGCTGCTGTGTTATTTGTGCTAAAAGCCCTTCTCAGAGCACAGAGATTCCTGCACACGGCAGAACAAGCTTTGGGGAGAAGCACAAGAAGCCTGGGCCGGTGCAGAAGAAAATCGTGTTGAGCCATATTAGCAAAGGAACTCCAGCTCCACTGGTCTGCTTCCAACACGCAGCCTAAAACCGCTCTCACATTTGTTTTAAGCACCCAGAAGCCCTGGGAGCTGCCAAAAGCAGCAGTTCAACATTTCCTCCAGTGCTGCTGTCTCATTCCTGCCCCCACGCATCCCCTGTCCCGTATCAGCACCAGACCCAGCCCTGCAAGCACGTGGAAGAGCTTCCCTGTCCCTCCTCACGCAGCAGCTGCTCCATGCCCGTGCTTGGGACTCCTGATTTTCGAATGCCACGTCCAAGCTCAGCATATCCTGCTCACCATTTGAGCACAGTTTGCATTCTTTTTTGTCTGCCTCACATTCATCCAGTCCAAAGCTCACCCTCCATGTGCCTCTGACTCCCTTTTGTGTTCCTCAGCACCGCATTTGGTTACCTAAAGCGGTTTTAGCTTTTTATTTGTTTTCCAGTTGAATGTGAATTCTTCTAGGAATGTCTTTGCTCATAGAGAATATTCTTCATGGTCTTTCTGAACTTATCTTTCTTTTCATGGGCTGGAGCTCTTCTGGCCACCTAGAAACTGACAGATCTATGACTGTTTGGTTTTGGAGGAGGACTATTGTGATGAATGTTTTTATATTACTCACTAACATATGCTTTTAATAGCAAATGGTAACAAAGGATCCAGCACTCCGAGAGGCAGACAGTGACTTACTGCTGCTAACTAATCCCAAATTTATCACTGTCCAGCTCAATAACACATTTCAAAGTGCTGCCCTATTAATTGACCACAAAGTTTTGAGCTTGTTTTTCCTATTCCTCCTCTCATTCTGCCTCATCTTACAAAACTTGTGTGAGATTAAAGCACCCTATTTATGAAATTTCCTGGAAAATATTTTTTTTTCAGTGTTTGGGGTTTTGCAAAAATCTGGAAGCAAATTGACACTGGGAGATTTGCAAACCATTCCCACAGGAGCCACGTCCCAAAAGACACAGGAGCCAGTGGCTCCCTCCAGTTCCATGAGCTGCATCAGCCTCCAGACATTTTTTCCTCCTCTTCATCAGCTGCCAGGATGGTCAGAGGAACAGCACTGGGAGCTTGCAGAGCATCACTACACAAATACTGCTGCACAACGAGGTTTTAGAGGGGAAACAGAACCTTGGAAGAGTGACATGTCCATAAATCTCGGGATTCTCGTGCTGATTTCACTGCACTGCTGTGCCCCAAAGCTGGATTTTCCTCAGGGCAGCTCCCGCTCAGCACATCCTGTGCGATGCTGGTATGGAAACTGGGATTGGTGCTTGGGAAGGGGCAGTGATCCGGAGCCCTGTCCTGATTTCCCATCCCCTGGGAACCCCCCTGGCTCTGGACGCTGCTGGGGAGGGCTCAGGTGTGTGCTGTGGGTCAGAGCAGAGCTGTGAGAGCAGCTGGGCACAGAGAGGCTTTTTGGTGGCTGCAGCCTCTCCAGAGTGAGCCAAGCCCACGCTGTTCCTGCAGAAAAACTGCATCCTCAGGTCTCCATGAGCTGTGGGAGGATTACTGTGCTCTCCATTCCCATCCATGTCTCCCACACAGCCTGACAGAGCCCATGTCCCAGCCTTGCCTCTGCTCCCTTCCGAGAAGTTTTCCAAAGATGAATGCTCCAACTACATTATTTTTTTTAGTTTAATTTACATCTGTTTCACATTATTTGCAGTTCTGCTTTATCTGGCTCGCTCCCTCCCCAGTGTTCTTCCCTCCCTGTTAGCCCAGAGAGCTGAGAGCTGATTGTAGCCAGTGTTCAGTTCCAGGCTGCCATCCCACAGACCCTGCCAGCTGTCCTAAAACCCCACTCCGTTTTCCTAGAGAAGCCATTCTCTCTTCATTCCCTCTGAAAGACACCCTGTCCTTCCTCAGTTTTCCAAGTCTGTCACCAGCCCTAAATTCACTTCCCCGTGTCTGGAGAGCCTGCCGTGTCCCACCCCAGCGTTCCAGCGGGCCTTTAGGACTCGCAGCACGCACGAAGCAGCAGATCAAATGTATCCCGGAGGATTTGCGTGTCAGCTGGGATTTTGGAATATCCCACAGCTGTCCGAAAACTCGGAGGGGGGGGATGGAAATGTGTTTGTTATCCTGAAGAGCAGGGTCCCATCAGCTGCGGGGCTCTGGAGGGGCAGCACACAATGGCCCAGGGAGAACAACAGAGCGTGGAGCTGGAGCCTTTGAAAAGGCCAAGGGGCCGGACAGGCAGAACCGGATCATTCAAAGCGGAATTAGAGCAGAGCGTGGGGGTGACTGCAGCGCGCTGAAAGCGCTCCCGTGACGGCTGTAAAGCCCCAAATCCGGGTTTCTAGCAGGCAGCCAAGGGCCAGCACGTAAAGCAGCCCGTGGGGAGCGATGAGGGGTGAGGAGCGCTGGATGCAGGCGCAGCTCGCTCGGTGCCCGGCTGCAGGAATGTCCCGGTCCCCTTGTGATTGGCTGCGGGATGCTGGAGTCAGTTTTCACGGGGGCTGATCAAAAAGTTCCCTTTGGCTCTGCGGAGTCGCTGTCTGAGCAGAGGCATGGGCTGGAGGAGGCCGGGCGCTCCCGCATTCCTGGGGAACGCGTCTCCAGTGGGATGAGAGGGCTTCTCCCTGCGCGGAAACGCAGCCGGGCACAGGCGCCGGCGAGCCGCGCTCCCGCTCCGCTGCCCCGGACCGGCTTGAACAGCCGGCCCTTCTGGCATGCTCCTCATCCCTGAGGACACGATGTCTCAGTACTCCACGAACTTCCTGCTGCTGCCCATCCCGGAGTACCCCGTGCTGGACTGCGCGCCCAACAAAATCCTCAAGCTGGTGGTGCTGGGCGGCAGCAGCGTGGGCAAGACAGGTAAGTCACAGGTGTGTGCCCTGCTTTTCCTTGCCGCTGGGCTTCCCAGCTCCTTCGCTGCCCAGACACCCCCAAAATTGGGGAATCTGTCAGAGCTTTACTGTTTTAATTAGCTTTTTTTTTTTTTTT
>WAAG01062899.1:764-34133 GCA_013390105.1 Tichodroma muraria | reverse complement strand
CAATATTGCTGATTCAAAGTCTCTGAATAAATAGGCACAAACCACAGAAAACAGGGACGCTGACTCTCTCCTTCCATCCCTGGAGAGGTTCAGGCATGAGGTGTGACAGCTACAGAATTAATTTGTTGAGACATCAGGAAGGGCAGCAAATATTAGCAACCAATGTATGTTCTACATCTCCCTTTTTCCTTTATCACAATGAGAAATGACAGATGAGAATCATATTGAACATCTGCTCTTACTGTTCCATTGTTTAATATTTCCTAATCCTTCTGAATGTTTCTTAATAGACAGGGTTTAATCCATTTCTGTATTTTGCCACTGAAATAACGACTAGGAGTGAGACTTGTGAGATTTCTGAATTCATTCTGTCTATAATATTAATTCTTACTTGTAAGTAAGAACAAAGAAAAAAATCACGAGATATTGTCTGAGAAACTTTGCTGTCTACACTTCTAAAGTCTGTTTTCTCCCTGATGACTCAAGCACTTAATATCTTTGTCCTGAGGCACATCTCTCCTCTCTCTCCCTCCTTAACTTTTCTGTTGCAGGAGCTTTTGCTTCTGACCATGGAACTTTTGAGACCTCGGTTGTTTGGTTTTCTCTGTCTCACCAAATTTTCTGTACTTCACCTAGCACTCTTTGCCACATGACGTATAGAGACGGAATCTAAAGAAAAATGGACAACTGCATGAAAAACAAAACTCCTTAGCCGCTATTAAAAAGCTACTTCACTGATCACTAGTAGGCAGGAAGTGAGATCTACGCATGGGGATTTCTAAATTATAAAATCTTGCAACAAACTTCAGTATGAGCAAGGAGCAACTTCCTTCCAGTTACCAAAATTACAGATACTTCCGAAAATCTGAAGTGTTGTAGAATAATAAAATACCAGCATTGGGTTCTTACGGAAAAGCCTGGAAAGCAAGTTGCAACATGAAAGATGTGACTGGTGACTTGATTTACAAACACATTGGCAGAAGATTTATAAAATAAGGTATAAAGGAACACAATGCCATGTTTGGAAATTAAGTATCTTTATACTTTCAGTTTTAATTAAAGGTTTTACAGCATTCCACACACTGAAACACAGAATACAACTTGTTAATATGGATAAGAGAACTTGCAGCTACTTCCAACAGATCTGATCTGATGCCGTTTAACAGGCTACATCCATGGCATGAGCTGTTATGTGATGGCTGAAATACTATTTACTTTGGCCTCCGGTATTTGTTTCATAAGCCTCTTAGAAGGAGTCTGATAAGTAATGCAGACCACACATGCTAACATTCTGTGCGTTATGCGTTTTACTCATTCTAAAGTATCAGGTACAGATCAGATATATGCTTCCCTGGGACCAATGAAAATGGAAATTACATTATTCTATGGAAAGATGGCATACAAAACTATTGTGTTTATTGCTGATTTTCAAAATAATTCGAGGAGATCTGGCTCCAGCTGTGACTCCTGGTGATGTGGATGTTGAAACTTCATTGCAGATAGCTGGTTCCTGAGGGAAACATATCACAGTTGAATGTTTTTATTAAGATTACATTATCAAAAGTAAAAATACTTTGGTTTTGGTGACTAGTACTCCAATAAAAATGGAATGTTTGAATTCTTAAAAATAAATCAGGTGGGAATATAAACTGGCTACTAGTCTTAACATTTCAATGGTCTTGTTACATGAGTACTATCGAAGTTATAACTTATATGCAATATATCTATTTTTCTCCTTACACTGAGTATGGTGCACAGCAGACCACAATCAGATTAATATAATAAACAAAGCCATTTGTGGCAAAGCCAGCATGCTTTTGCACATAGATTGGAGGGTGCTTGAGGAGAGTAGATGAACAGAGCTGCTGACAGTTTACTAAGCAAGAGGCAGGACTGAGGCATGGAGGGCTGAAAATACTTGCTGAACAGCAAGTCAGGCACAGAAGAAGGGGAAAACTATCTAAATGACATATCCCTACATTTAACCCAAATCTTATGCAAATTCTGCCTGAAAGAATGAGCAAACAAATTACTACAAACGAGTAATCATATGGGGTGATTCTGTATGAACACATATCTAGTGTGAGTGCAACACATATCTGGTGTGTCCTGGTGAGCTTTCAAATATGAATTCATATCTGAGCTTTCAGATATGAACACATATCTGGTGTGTCCTGGTGAGCTTTCAAATATGAATTCATATCTGAGCTTTCAGATATGAACACATATCTGGTGTGTCCTGGTGAGCTTTCAAATAGTCCATTTTGAGCCAGACCACTACATCCCATGGGTTTCTATGGGTTCTAAGAGAAACCAAAAAGACACCAGAATCACCTTTTGGCTCTAACTCTCCTAGAACAGCTACATACCCAAAGCAATCCATTTCTAAATAGTTTTTAATATGACATTTATTTTCTGAGCCAAGTGTTGGGGGAAAGCTGGATTACTTTGAATTGAATTTAAACAGGGAAATTGAAGCATGAAGTTCACAGGTCAACAAGGTGAAAAGTAGCAAACTCTATGAGTAAGAGTTTGCATGATTAGCCCATAGATGTTTGTTTTGTCTAATTTCTTTACTGCTACACAGGAAGGATCATGGAAATTCCCAGATATATCCACATCCTTTGGGTTATACACTTTCTTAGTTAGTGTTATCAGCAACATTATGTTGTGCAAATATGTTACGTGGACAGGAAATTGTTATATTGCCATTGCTCATGTCAGTTTGACAACTTCAAATTTTAGTCACTAGAAAGAGGGTCAACATCCTTTTTTTCAAAATATCTTTCCATTATTAAACACGCGATGATTGCTGCAAAATGTTGCTTCCTCAAATAGTTGCTCCCTCAAACAGTTGCTCAAAGATATTTTTACCTTCCATTGACTGTTCTTGTACCATACATTGCCTAGTAATCTTCTCCACTGTGATGATACACAGTTACTAGGACAAATGTTGGGAACAGCTAGTGGAACGCTCTCTTTTACTGCATGAACGCTATCAAAGTACAGTAGCTATCCCATGACTTTACCCATAATATGACAGATTAGGAATAATGTTGCACATAAACCGAGGGCTGCTACTCACCTGTTGTGTGGTGGAATCACAACATGTGAGTAACAGCCCTCGGTTTATGTGCAAAGATTAAAATAAATCAAAACTGCAACGATATCTGGACATTTATGTACATTTTGCTTTATATAAGTCTCAGTGTAAGACTGTATCTCGTTTTACCTAACACCACAAAAACACTACACAATAAGATTGCTTATAACAAGCATTATGATCAGAGTGATGAGTTGTTATTGCAGAAGCAGAACTGTTACTTGAAAAGAAGTCTCAGAAGAATGCAGTTCTTTATTCTTAGTAGTGGAAAAAAATTAACTTTAGTGACAATGATACAGAATTAGTTAATATTGATCTTCCTACTATTGTAGGAAAACTGTTTCATCTTCCACTTTAAATGATTGATGGGAACATTGACACAAAGTGATTACATATTGTATTAAACTGTATATTGATAGTGGAAGTACCAGCAGTGGATGAAAACATAGTAAGGCTGGCCAATGACATGGAGCTCTGTACTTCTGATTGTAGAATCCATCTGCTCTGCCTAGCTGAACTTCATGCACATGTGCAGGATAAAATTTTGTAAGAAAGTTTGATATATAGCATGTAACAGTATTCTATATCTTTTTGGATAATGGGAAATATTTAAATATCATGGAAAGGGCTTTAGATTTCAGGATTCCTCTCTCTGAAAAAGTTTTTTATAATATTAGATTCCAGGAATTCTTAATAGAATAGGAATCATTTCTCTACCTATCTCACATTTAATTAGGTTTTGCAGAGCTGGTTTTCCACAATTCTTAGCAAATATTTCAGCTATTGCACTCTTACCCTATAAATAGGTGTGCTTATAAGAATGACTGCAGAATTGCTATGAGTTAGAACTAATCATCTGAGAGAGTGCTGATTCAGTGAAGATGAATAAACTGTTTACATAAATCATGCCATCTCATTTTCTGTAACACCACCAGTGGCTGCTGGTTCCATGACTGCTTTCCACTCACTGTTGATTTTTCTTCTCATGACTAATTAAGACAAAACATAAAAATTGAGCAGGTAATTTATGAGAAGTCTCTGTAAAAAAAAATGGAGGTAAACCAAAGGTAGTATAAAGAGAGTAGGTCAGACAAATAACAGACATCTGTGGGCCATTATCTGACTCAATGTGACTGGCCACATACTGATTTTATAGATGTGCTGTTCAAACATCAGTGTTTGGAGAGCAGATTGATGATTCTTTGACAAAGAAGCCTATTGGCACTAAGTAAAGACATAATCACATTTCCCCCTGATCTTAACAGGCTGAGCAAAGCAGGGTGTTCAGTATCTCCTTTTCAAGCAATAAATATGCCATATCTTTAAGTATCTTTAACGTGCGTTGCAGTGGAACTTTGGATTCTGTCTAGTTATATAAGATCTATACAGAAACACATTATTGTCAATGAAGACCCTTTTCCTGGAGCACCTGACTAAAATAATGATTATTCTTGTGTAAAGTAATTGCAGAAATCAGCCACACCATGCAATGAATACAATGAAAGCTACAAATGGACTACTAACTTGAGTAGATTCTGGGCTGGCTGGCTGTGCTGTTGTTGGCAGCGTTACATTTGAATAAACTAGATGGTCTAATGCCTTCTCTATATAATACCTATATTGTTTCAAGGAAGAAAAGCAGAATAATGTATGCTGCTGCCCAAGCCTCACTAAACATTGGCAGGCTTTGTTTTTAAAGGACAATTAATTAATACAGAGAGAACTGTACATGCCGTTAAACCTCCGTACAATAAACATCTAGACACAATAAATCCACGAAATTCGGCTGACGTTTCCACTAGAGGAACCAGTGGAAAGCAGTGCTCGGGAAGCCCAAAAGTAAAAGCAGCAAGAAAATTGCACTTCCGCCTCTTAGCAGGCCGTGCGGCGAAGGGATGCGCTCTGCCTGCTGAGCCGCGGGGAGCTCGCCAGGCGCTGCCGCGGCGAGCGCGGGCCGGCAGAGCTGCCCCAGGGTGACATCCAGCGGGAAGCGCACGGGGCAGCCGCTCTGAAGGCGCTTTGAAGGGCCTACAGTCCGAGCTGTCGCTCTGGATTCAACACGATTATTTTTCGCTGGCGAACACTCGGTAGCTGATTCCACTGATGTAAATTGTCCTTACAAGAACTAAATTATCAGTGAAGTGTCTTGTGCTTTCAGAAAAGACTTCCCTGTAGTCCTTGTAATTATTCTGCTCCTTATCTTAGTGTTGATAAAAACTGCATTTCTCTGGTCTCCACCCAACTATTGAAAACATCTCATTGTTTTCATTCAGAACTAGACCTGACTCTGTAGGTCACAGATATTTCTGCAGACTTCATGTGGTTCAGCTTGATGTCTTTTGCAACCACCCGTGATTCGGGTTTATCCTAGGTTATTCCATTGTCTTTGCTGCTCTCAAGAATGTCTTCCATCCTTCCTTCTGTGTACATAATTTACAGAATAAGCCATTCTTCCCCAACCTTACAACCTTACAAATTCACTTCTCGATTCCTCTGAAACTCAAGCAACTCCCTTCCCTGGCTTTTTGAGGGGATGTTTTGAAGAGCAGTGTTACTTGTCTGTTCTCTGTATTGAGACACTCAGATGTAGTGGCATGTCTGCTCCTTGGACCAAAGAGGAACATTAACAGTCCTGAAGCACAGAAGTTGTTCCAGTTCAAGCTCTTTCATCTTATGCTGCCCATGCCACTTACCAGTTAGAACACTGGGTACATCGTAATTCTGATTTCCCACAAAGGTACAGCTCTAGACTTGTCTGGCTTTATAGGTAATGTACTGTGTGATCCTGAAACATTGATCCTCTTGCTGTGTTCTAAAACATTGAAATGAGTCACTTCTAAAGTTTATTATCAAGTTCAACTCAGCAAACACTTTCCTAAGGTCAGGCTGTGCTCTAGCTTGTGTATTGACGAGAATGAAAGGGCTCTTTGTGCAGATCTCTGCATGCTTGTGTGGCAAGTGGAACAAATTAACTTTGTGGTATTATACTCATTCCTTGAATGATTCATATGTTTGGTAGATCACAAGAGCAATGGTGGTTTGCAGCAGTAATCTAAAACTATAGAGGCAATAAGATGTGCACACTCCATTCTTCTAGACTGCTGTTTAATCTACCCAATAATCATTATCCTGAAATAAAAATAGAGCTTCTCAATGTATTGGAAATACCCAGAAAAATTTGATTAATTAATTTGGTTATTAATTTTTTTAATTCAAGTGAGGAAGCTGAGAAGTGAAACATCTCAAAAATCATCATATTACTAGAAAAAATACTGCTTATTTTATGTTTTGTGCATTTTCATCATTATATTTATAAAAGAGTATTTTAAAAGTCTGACTGTAAATATATGATCAGGTGGGGTTTTCTAGATGAGCAAACAGAAAAGCTAACATGGAGCATCATAAAGAAACTAACTCAAATCATCAGAAGAATTGGATTCTTTAGATGTGTAGGACAGAAGTCTGCCAGTGGATCCAGTGGAGCAGTGACAGTACTGGCAGGCTNGTTGTTAGCCAGGCCTGAGTCTCTCAGCAGAACACTGAGGATATTTTTTGACAGGAGAGGAAATGTGATACTATGCTTGTGAAAGGGAGTGGTGGCAGACACAGATTCTTTTGGTCATTCCCCACAGTCTTAATCTTTTATGTACCTTAAGGACTTGCACTATGGCATGTTTATGCCCGCACAGCTTTCACCATCTACCCTCTTCTTCCCTGGCCAGTTTTATACCTTCTTATATCAGTTCTAGCCTCCCTTAGTTCTCAGGTTCCTACTTTTTTCAATCTTCACCTCCTTTTTTTGGCCATTTCCTCCTGTCTCTCAATCTCATTCACATCCAGCTCCACCCTTCCCTCAAATCCTGCATGCTGTCCCTTGCATGCTGGTCTTCTCTCTGCCTCCTCTCTTTTGCTGCCATTCCCCTACTGTACATTTTACTTGTTTCTGGTGTCTTTGCTGAGCCAGTCCTGGCTTTCAATCTGTTACTGTGGCTCAACAGAGGCATAATGGCCCACAGTCTACAGCATTAGGGTGAAATGCTTTCATGATACCGACCTTTTTGAATCCCTAATTCTTCTCAGAGACATGCTAGCTCCTGCTTTCCTAATCAACCAAGGTATTCCTTATCAAATCCAGGAACCTGTTTAGCAGCAATATCCATTTCTTCTTTTTCTTTGTATTCATCTCAGGACCAGTCTTTGTCCATTGTACCTGCTCTCCATCAGGACAATCACTAACGTGAAGGCAAAACAGTGAAAATACGTGGCAGATCAGAAGCATGTTTCAGGGTTCCTCAGACTGTCTCAGCCAGGCCCTGGGTACACCATGCAGTCACAGTCTACAGACCTTTTAGCTATGAAGCTCATCAAGTTGACTGAGCATACACCATGATTTATCAAAGTGGTTTGGGTAAATATGGATGAATTTTCTCAAATATGAGAAAAATCTAGGAGCATTTCTTTCTCCTTGTCCATTAAAATACTCTGATCCAAATAATATGCAAGAATTTCTTTACTACTATCTAAGAAGGGATACCGTATTGTCTGGGTCTCTCATTTTATTCTTGAAAGTGACTGAATAATATGCGCTTATGTTTTCCAAAATCTTCAGCACCTGCCATGAGAAATTTCGGACTGAATTGTTCAAGTGAGATGGGGTCATAAACACCAGGTCTTAGAATGCAAACCTGACCAGCAGCTTGAACATAATAGGAGGCATTGTGTTCAGTTTCTGGGTGTTACAGTTCAGGATATTCTGAGAAGCATAGCTACGTACAGAGACCGGTGCCTGCCTGCTAAGCTATTGTACATAAGCAAGATCATTTGAGAGCAATGGAAATTATGCTCAGCTGCAGCTTCTCTAATTAGACAGAAAACGTTTGCTTTTAAGTTGGGTTTCTCGGTTGCTGTGTTCTCTTATTAAAGTAATTGGTCTCTGTTCCTTGTCTGACCCAGAAGGGGATACAGATAGGGATAGTCATCTCACTTAACCAGTCTAGCAAGGAACTGTCATGTTTTCGTTTGGCACCTTCCTCTCCCTGTCCACATTCCTGCTCCAGTTTTAACCAGGTAAAGTTTCTTGGTAAGAAATTTGAGCCCTAAGTGCAGGCAGCAGCAGGATTCATTCTCAGTGAATAAACACTACACTCAAAAGAAATAATAAGAACTTTGTTATTAAAGCTTGGAGTCAGGAAGCTTGATCTCACATTTGATTTTTTCTGTATATTCTTTGTGACTTCATGAAAAAAAAAGAGTTGAAAAATGTCCACGAGTTTACACTGCTGCTCATCTCTGTTGCTGATGCCTGAAGATGGTTAACATGTAAAATATCCTTTAAAAACTACAAGTAGTCTCAGAAGTGTAAATGTTATTCTCCCTTGTGGTTCCCCCACTGCAACACACCAAGCGGGTTGAATTGTTAGTGTCTTAAAACACAAATAAATCACTGTGAGTTCCTGGGTACACCAAGATTCTAAATATTGTCTTTACAAGAAAGCACTACATACTTGAGAGATCAGTGCAGATTTATGAGTGAATGTGGATCCTCATCATACTTATCTCCCATGGAATTGGCATTAGTTGGGTACAAGATTGAAATGAAGATATTTATATTTTAAAGTCAGCATCTTGTCCACGTAGAGCAGGGGACAGAGGCCAAAGGCTCCAACATGGGCTTCTCACCAGAGAGGGCACAAGCCAGTGGATAACTCTCTGTCCAAGTCATTAGTGCTCTCATGAAAGGACCAGTTCTCTAATCCGAACTCTTTCCTCAGATTCACTTTCATCTCATTTCTATTTCAACACTACAAAATATCACTTCTAAAAATCCCTGCTCCTCACTGAGTGTTCGAATGGCTCAGCTGCAGAACCAGGCTCTCTATCCTATGAAAGTGGTAATACAGAAAATCCAAAATTGATCTTTTGGGCAATTCTTGGCAGGATTGGACAAATAACAAGCGAGAAGTTTTGGTATTACGCTTTGGATGTTTAAATCTGTTATCCAATCTGAGCCTTGCTTCTTGGTATTTTCTTCAACTGTAGCATGAGGATGCTCATTTATGAGTACTGGCTCACCGTGGCGTGAGGCCTCCTGCGCCCATCCCGAATACTGAGCTGGAGCTCGAAACTGGGAGCCGAGCCCCACCTAGTGACACGATGAAAGTACTCAGCTGCTACTAAGTGGAATGATGAATGTTTTAACTGATCATGTTTGAAATCCAGGAAAAAACTTAGTACAATTAAGATATTTCGTTTACAATTCTTTTTTAAAAAATCGTATTCTAATCGCGAGTTATTTTCTAGCATTTCTAAGGTAATTTCTCCTAGGATAGCTGAAGAAATACAAGAATTTTGATTGATAGTGCGCAGTAAAGTCAGGCCTGTACTGCTGATTCCAGTGTTTTTACATGAACTTCAGATGCCTGGATTCTGGAGTTTATTAAAAAATATTTGTTCTACTTGTTGTTTTCTTCTAGTCACAGTAAGAATGGAACACAAAACTTAAGGAGGATCCTTCAAAAAGTGCCAGATCAACAGCAAAATATTAGCATGTGATGACAGCAAGTCATCAGATTCTAATATGGGCCTTCATCACTAGCATTGTTCTTCAAGATGATTTTTCTTAATCAGATAATGATTCTGTCTCGGAATACTCTTTTTGTCTAGGTTAAAAGTTATTAATAATTTCGGCGTTTTCCTTCATATAATAAAAAAAATTTAAGCTTCTCTTATAGAAAAGGTTAAGTTTCATGTGAAATTTCACGTTTATATTTCAAGGGAAAATGACTTTTCCAACTTATTTTTAAAGTGCAACAGCACAAAGTGAAGGAAAAACTACTTTCGCTATTTAGGTTTTATAAGCACAAAGCTACCCTTTCAGTTCTAGAATTCTATTCTAATTTTCACCCAAATTCTGAAAACTCCCAAAAATTGATGGATAATGAGCATTAAAAGACAAAATGCTAATAAAGACAAGAACTATGAGCTGGCTGGAAACTAAATGGTTTAATAAATCCTTTGTAAGACAGAGTTTTTAGAAATCTTTCCTGTTGCGTTTCTTCAGAACCACTTCTTGGGAAGCGGTGGGGGTGGAGGTGTGTGTAAATTTAAATCAGAATTGTAGCAAGTTCCATAGCAAACAGTTAAAGTGTCAATTTCAGAAATATTGTATCGACTTACCCTTTTGGGAAAATGTAGTTATTTCCGGTCAGCTTAGAAGGACTCTGAAATGCTCTGGGGCAGAGATTAATTTCTTTTATAAAAACCCAGTTTCTGTTATTACCTATTTACTTCCATCTGTGTTAGTTTATCACCAAGGTTTCATGCTTCATTTTCTCCAGAGAACTAGGATACATTGGCTTTGTTCTGCTTTCTTTTTCTAAACAAGACTAGCCTAGTGCCCTGTCTCCTATACAAGATGGACCAATTCTTAAACAGTTTTGCAAAGCAGCTTCTATTTAGTTCAGTTTTATTGCAGTTGCAGGTGTTGTGTCACTTCTAAAAGAGGACATTTATTTGTTCCACTGACTGTCAGGAAGAGGACAAAGCCATACTTTTAACATCCTTTCAACTTGTAATTTTCTCTAGGTTATTGAGCTGAATTTAGTGCACATAAAAATAAATAGGCAACAATGGACAGCACAGAGAATATATGTTATAAAAAGTGGCTAATAATTCCTGTGTTCCTTGGTCATCTGAGTTACAAGGATTGACCTAATGCGGTGTTATCCCTGTTGTTGCAGGTTATTTCTGTGGACGCAAAATGCATACGGACACAGATGAGAGGTATGTATGGCGTAATACAGCGTGTCAGCGTGATGTAACTGTGCAAACAAGAACCAAGCAGAAGCTGAAAAGGATCTATGACTGGCTGTGTATTGATAATGCAGCCGGAACAGCCAAACAGGTATCGGCGTCAGTGTCAGGGCTTTACAGGACGGAGCAGCCCCCATTTTGAGCCGGCAGTAACAGATCTTCAGCTATTCCCAGAAATAAGGTAATGAAGGGTGAGACGTAAGCCTCCCACCCTGGCCGGGGGCCCTGTATAAACCTGCGGCTGTGGGGAAGCTGCGGGAGCCCCCCGAGCGCCTCTCCGGGAGCGGGAGCGGAGCGCCCCGGGGCAGCAACGCCGTCCCCGCCCTCCCGCCGGGGCCGGGACACCGGAGCGGGAGTGCGGGGGCAGCGCACCTCGCTTCGGCGGAGGGCTGCCGGGTGCTCGGCACTGAGTGCGAAGTTACGCGCTTGCTGAAATCTCCGCCCTTTGGAACTTGAGTGAATTTCACAGGGAGTTCGTTCTGTTGTTTTCTTGAACTTTTTTCTTCTTTTTCTTAGGACTCTGGAGATTGTGGTTTTGAACTACAGGAATGGAGACCAGCCGTTTACAGAGAGTGCACAGACACCCTCTGGCTGCTCCTCTTCTGTCTTTTCTGGGCTGGTTTGGTAAGCACGCGTGTTTGTTTGTTTGTTTCCTGGCAGGACAAATCAGATCCAAATGTAATGGGGTTCTGCACAGCGTTACACTAAATCTAAACTGAAATTGGCACGGGCACAGGTCCCCAGGACTGCCCAGGGATAGACCTTACCTTTGTGATGGTTCAGTGCTTTATTTATTATACTGTGGAGTCCGTCACACACAGTGCTTTTTTCTTTGTAAATCAGGCCAGGCTCCGACTGGGCTCTTTATTCTACTTATTCATTGTAGCCTTGATATCTTTTAACATGTGTCCATCTGATGCTACGTTAAGTCGCTATCTTAGCCTGCAAGATTTTGGGAGAAGGCTTTGTCTTTCTGAAGTGTGAATGGGATTTTTAATGGTATGTCTCAGTCTACTCAGGATCTCATAAATACACTTTTTAATTCCATGCATAGTAACTTTTTAAATGGAAGTTGATGCAGAATATAATACTGCATAAATGGGTGGTGGACTTTGTGAGGAGGATAGGGTTTTTTTACCCACTGTCTAATGCTTAGTGCTTTAGGGGATGCATGGCATCCCCTCCACAGATCAGTGGAGGGGATGCCATGAATGAAACTTGTCAAATGGTAAGGATTTAGGATTTTTGTTTGCTTTCTCTCACTGTTTTTATTGTTCACTTTCTGTGAAATAGTTTATTGTATGCATGTATTTGTTTTCTTGTGTTTGATCCTATTTTTATAATATTAAAGAAAATGTAATGACACTAATTTGTTCACAGAGTGAAAAAATTGAAATTACATTAATAGTTCTTTGGAAATGGGTATCATGGCCATGTGCAGACACACCCCAGCAGCTCTGATACACCTCTGTTACTTAACAATATTTATGGCTTTTATCCAGCATTCTGCACCAAAAAAAAAAAAAAAAAAAAAAAAAAAAAAAAAAAAAACACTGTGGAAGAGCACAAAAAAGTCCAAGAAANAAAAAAAAGTCGCCTATGCAGTGGACCTGTAATGCCCATCTTTAGAGGGAATACAAGAATTTTTCTACAAGCCTGTTTCAGTTGATTTACAGTGCCAGCTTATTTTCTTGTTATCCTTCTATGAACATTTTAATTATTAACAAATGCTTGCTCTGTAAACAAACTAGATCTGGAAATATTTTGGTATTGTAACAAATCGCATCCACATGTTAACTTGAACTGAAGACTCTCTACAAAGAAGTCCATATTGACACAGCATTAACATACTATCATAATAAAATAAAAAAAAAATTCTGAACTAGTTAAGACTGCAAACTAAGAGTCTACTATTAGCAAAAATGAGATTGCTCTCAGGACTAAAGAAGCACATTCATACATGTTTGTGTATGAGACATGTTTTTGCCCAGATCCAGTGTTTTATCACAAGTACTAAAAGCAGAAAAGCAAATGAAAGCTCTAAAGCTTAAGTAAGAAGGCAGTTGTGCTGGGTCTGATCTGTGCAATCTGCCTTGAGCACAGCTGATATTCAGCCGTATTCATTCAAAGCAGCAGTGGTTAATGTGGGACTGTGTCTTGCTGCTGCCAGCAGCTGGGTCATAGCCACGGGGCTTAGTGATTGTCCTTGGCGTGTGTGAAATGTGGCTTGCACCCCATGGGATGGAGGAGAAGCTTGCATCACTGTGTTCTTCCGTAGCTGGAGTGATGGGGAGATAAGCCTTGGGTACAGTAGTACTCAGGACTTTACCAGTTTCACAGAAGAATTGCTGCTTCTTGGCACTTGCAAAGGTTCTTTCCAAGGATTGTTTTGGCCCTCATGAAGTACAGGAGGGTTTAAGCTACATTCCTAGACAAGGTGTTTTATTTTGGCTAAGGATTGCTGCTACTTGGCCAGCACAGGTACTTAGCTGCCTCTGGGGTTTGCAGACGATGATCTACTGGAACTTTTATCTGACAGCAGAACAACTAAAAGGTCAGGGCAGTATCACCTAAGTGCACACTTTGGCTTTCTCCAGATTTTTCACGTATGTTAGAGTACTCCTTCCTGAAATTTCAGGTAATATCCATTTTAAATATATTTTGTGTTTAAAAACACCTCTGATTAAATTCCCTAGTAGCTTCAGTGCCCATTATGGCAGCAGTTATATTGCCCAAGTGTGTCTTGAAGGTCACCCTGTAAAATGAGATGCAGTGAGCACAAGAAAAATCATCATTTTAGTGATCTTCCCTAGTGAAACACATGAACATCACTAGGGACAGTGTTTAGCACCTTAGTAATGCTTTCCTCTTATTTTAATCAGGACCTCTATCGTTCTTCTCCTGAGTTATTCTGCTTAATTTATATACTTTCAACAATAGATGAAGGAAAGCTCTAAGGAAGCAATAGGGTTAAACTTGCCCATATGACTTGTTATGGCCTTGTGCAGAGGAGTGAATTTTAGATTTAACTGTTTGCAACCAGAAGGCAAAAATGTATGACGTAAAAGGAATATTTATTGAATGGGAAGGAGAAGCTGTGGTAGCATGCTTTCACATTAAGAAAATATTTTAACAGATGTTTATAAGTGGCTATGCTGTGGTGGCTGGTGCTGCAGGAAGACTTGTGCTTGGATATGACAGCTTTGGGAACATATGTGGTCGGAAGAACACTCCTGTAAAGGGAGCAAATCTTTCTGGATTGGACATGACTAATAAAAAGTAAGTACATCAGGTAGTGTCTAAATAAATCAAATGTTTGAGAACTTAGTAAAATACAGATCTTCTGGTTGGTCATATATATCTGTGTATCTATACACTGTTGTATTGAAAGACAAAAAGGGTGAGAACAGTGCAAAAGAGTGAGTGAAATTAAAAAGTTAAGATAGAATTCAAAAATGTGCTGCCTTGTTATGCTTTATGAAGCTGCCTTCTTAAAAAGGATCTTAAATGTAACATCAGCCAAACAGGTAGTCATTCTATATGGCAAATCTTTCTGCTCAAGTATGTTGCACATTGAAGTTCCCAGTTATGCCACTGACTCCTTTGGAAAGAGTTTCACTTGCTTTGTAGCACTTTAAAAAGATGGAAAGAAGGTTCAGAATTTAAACTTATAAAAAACTGAGAAAGCTTGTTTTTTGAGAAGAGGATCTGTTTTTCTTTCTAGGTACGTGTTCTTTCTGAATTCATGCAGTGTGGAAATACAAAGCCTCAAAATCAGTTCACTTTCCTTGTGCGTGTCAAGTTGTCCACAACAGCAACTCAACTCTTTGGAAGATCTCCAGAGTTTTGCAAGGAATAATGGTGTGCCACAGGGAATATGAGTACCTTAGTGTATCTGTAGAACAGCTGAGCAGCTTCCACTTTGTTCATATCATGTTTCTTACACTAGGGAGTCATATCTTACCATTAATTTCTTCAACAGTTCATCGTAACAGAAAATAGAGTGTCTTGTTTCTGCTTTATTTCAAAACCATAGTTTCTAGAGATGTTACAGCTTTCTTATGCAAATTGCAAAGTTGTTGATTAATTGCTGCACAGTGCTGAGATTATGTAGCAGAAAAATGACTGCTGAGAATGAGCTAGTGAAGTTTGGTGGGGGTGCTAGTAGGTGACCAGAGTTATGATATGCTATTTGAGGCTCTTGTTCAATTGGTTTATTTAAATGTAATTAAAACTTCGGTGGAATTATTAATTCCATGAGGACAGGATAAATCTAGTGGATTTATTCCTCTAGACATCAGATCCTGAAGTTTGCTATTCCATTTTGTTGTAGTTTAATCCCAGCTGGCAGCTAACTACCACACAGCCACTTACTTCCCAGCAAAACCAGGACACACCTAGCAATTTTATTTGATTCTGGTGTTCAAGGTGAAAATGCTGTCAGAAGTAGCTGTTATGTCAAAGAGGCTTCAGTTTATTCATGTCCAACGTGTAAATAAAATAATCTGTAGCTTAAGCCTTATTTCATGGGGTATGCAAAAACTTCAGACCACATTAATGGCTATTTTTGTTGGAGGTCAGTATCCCATTCTTTATTTTTTTTTCTTATGTTTTATTTGGCAGGGGTTGCTATTTAACTTGGCAATATTTGTTTTAATTTAATTTTGGGGTAGTTTGACATAATTCTGTATGTGCAGAAAGCTGTAAACACCTGTGAGATTATATAAATATTTTCAGTCTAACTAAACATGACTGCATCAAATTCCAGCTAAAACTGCTTGCATGTTTATGTCAAGACAGGTAGAAGTCTTGTATTTTGAATGGCTTGGATGTATCTAGACTTTCTCTCCCTGAAGCAGAGTGTTAGCAGAGGACCTGGTAGTACTTCACCTAGATCCCAGCACAAGTTAGGGCTCTGGATGTATATATATATTCTCTTCTAACTCAAGAGGGCCTAGTTCTATTGCAACTTCCGTCTTTTCAGGTTTTTCTCTTATCCTAGTGAGCAAGGATTAATAGCCAAGTATGGCACAGTGGAACAGTGTGCCTGCCCTCCAGGAAAATAAGTGGTAACTGGAGTTAAGTCTAGAAGGCAAAAGATTCCACAGAGACTGGTTTAGATTCACTCAATTATCTAATTTGTTATTATTCCCATTCCCACTGGAATATCAGGGACAAAAATGGCCTGCTAAGGATTCAAACCAGAAGTGCCAACAAAACTTAGCTGTTAATGTATTTTTTCTCTCAAGTTTTTACTAATCTTAAGTTACTATTTTTTTTCCTTTTTTAGGTTCTTTTCTTTGTGTTTACAACCTGAATGTTTCCAGTTACACTCTAAATCCAAGGGCAGCTCAGCTGTGTCCCACACTGCCAGTTCCACCAAGGTAAGAATGACTGGGTACATCACTACCTCCTTGAGTCCAAACAGCATCTTATGGATCGTTGCTTTCTCACATTTTGTATTTGGCTTGATGCTTCACAGTCAGGATGGTTTTTTCTTTGTTTATTGATTTTTGTCCATGTATCCTTATAAGTTCTTTTATGTGCCAGTGAACATGCCACTGTCCTGTCCCACAGAATAAACAAGGACTGCATTTCTTCCATTCCTCTACTCTTTAGAGAGTTTTCCCTCTCCAAATTAGGAAAAAGCACTCCATATGAGGAACAATTCAGCTCCTGCACAGATTTTGCTTTCTCCCTCAATGCCAAGGATGTGGTCTTTGGCCTTGCTTCTTCTCCTGAGGCCAGAAATTTCCATCAGAATAATTTTATTGCCAGATGGCTTGAAGCACAGATCTGTGGATGTTGCTGTCTTTGTCAAATCTGGCATTTATGAGTCAAAATTCTTAAACCCATGATTTTAAGTTCCACTATGTCATGAAAATACAGTAGAGCAATTGGAATCTCTGTGTTTGCAGGGCTAACTCGTCTGCTCTGAACAGCAGAAAATGGAAGAACAAAGTGAAGAGAGCAGGAGACATGTAAAAACATTACATACGGTAGATCAAAGGACAGCATGTAAATTGATGAAAAATGTCATGTTTCACTTATTTCCTCAACTTTCTAGGCCTTTTTCAGTTTGTCAAGGAACTTGGCAAAGTTGTTCATCTTGCACAGTAATATTACATAGTAAAAGCAAAGCTAGTTAGTGAAATTTTTAGCTGTTGATAAGCAAACCGTTCCTTTTCAGGTATGAATATGCCATTGACTGATGCAGGGCAGCACTGCCAAAGTGGGACAATAAATGTATGCAAGAAGCTTGTCTGGAAGTGCCAAATAATTTTGTATAAATACTTGATGCCATTAATTGTACCTTGCAACCATTGCTTTTGTGTGGCTTTTAGAATGCTTAAATATCATAAAAACAATACAAAGTGTCTATGATCTAGAATTATCTAAAACAGCGTAGGCTACAGCTATGTTAGCATGAACTTTGTTTTTACATAAACACTTGGGAGCAAAGCAGGTGAAGCCAGACTAGAATTGGAATAGGAGTTATATGCTGATGGTGATAGTTATTGAGAGAGTTATCAATTTCTTTCCCCAGGCTGATCTTGGATGGATCTGCTCTGGTATAGTGATACAGGCATGACATATTACAGGTTTTTTTGCAGATGATACATAAAATTACTTTTTATACCAGAATGCTCTCTGTGGAGAACGGCAGGATAGATCTCTGTGGATTTTAAACTGTTTGTCCAGTAATTAATATTTTTTACCACGTTTGTTTTTAACCTTTCAGTAAGTCCTTTCCGTTATTTAATCGATGTGTTCCACAAAATCCCGAATGCTATTCCAAATATGCATCTGTCCTAATAAGTATGGTTAATGAAATGGATGTTTTTCACCGAATTCTGAGTGGAATACTGGCAGGAAGAGATACTGTGATAGGACTGAGTATCCTTGCACTAGGTAAGGTTATAAGTAAAAAGCGAATAATGATATTCAATTAAAACATTAAAATGTTTCTTAGAAGTCTAAATTCAAAAGTGGACTTTTTTCATATTTTCTGGATAGAGTTATTTTTAAGGAAGAGTGATTAGGTTTTATCAGGAGGCATTTAATAGACTGGTGAAATGCAGATCTGTCAGATTCTGTGTTCCATGACACGGTTATACACCTCATTTTGCTGGACTGTAAGAAACTGCTGATGAAAAAAGTGACATCACCATGAATACTTGAACTTAACTCTTAATGTTATTAAAATGTTACTAGAAAGCCAGTATTTCCTGTGGTGAAATAGATCAGCCGTAAGTTCCTTATTACTAAAGTTAGAAGTAACTGTGTGCTTTAAATGTTAAAAAGGTTGCCAGCTTTACTAAATGCTGTTGCTTTTAAGATTACTGTTTAAAAATAAAAGCCAAAATTCTACAAGAACCTTAAATTTATATTTAAAATAAAAGGGATTGTAACACTCAAACTTACTTTATATATTTTTCAGCCTTCTCTTTGATACTGGTTTTAGCCTTCAGATTCATTCAGACTCTCTTCATCCATATTCTCATCGCACTGGTTGTATTCGGGATGTTGTGTAAGTATATTTACTGTTTCAGTAAAGATGTACTGAAGGATTAGCAGCTGAACAAACGGCTATCCTTTACTTCCATGGCCATCCTCAGTAACTGTCAGCTTACCAGAGTCATTTCCAAGCTGAGGCCAAGGAAATGCTTTTTGGTGCCAAGGTCTGGCTGTGCTATTCCAGCTGCTGAGTGTTAGGATGATGGTGATGTTTATTGTTTTTACAGATGCCTAGAAACAATATTTCTTTTGGCAGATGAATGCAGTTATGAAAATGCTACTGTTTCAAAGAATGCTTAGTGAGCTCTTATACTGCCTGCTTTAGGAAGGGAGAACCGTGGGAATGTGTCAGGCTAAAGCTTGTCATTCCATGAAAGTTAGCTTTGTATCTCCACGATGAAATTGCATGCCTGAGCCTTAGGATAACTGCAAGAAATCCAAATGTTCTGCTGTGGTTTTACCTCAGAATGACAGGCCACTATTGGAAGTTTCTCTGTGATCACTGATCCTGTGCCTCACTTTGCTAACTGCCAGTGTTCCTGGGCAGAGTGTGGGGCAGTGGGGAGGGCAGGAGACTGGGGAGAGAGGCCAGGCAGGCATCAGCCTGCCAGCAACAGCGTGCCCTGCCTGCCCTCATGCTGCTCTGGACTGTCAGTTGTCTCAGGTGTTCTCTGGTGGCTCCATTACGACTACAGGAATGACCCCAGCACTGAACTGGAAACAGAAAAGGAAAATGTAAAGTTCCTACTTGGATATGCCATCTTTTCAACGATAGTTACCGTAAGTAGCATTTTACCCTAAGCAATGGCAGAGGCTGTAACTTGAAAACTTGAACTACAGTGCTTCTGCAACTAATTCCTAATTCTTTTCAAACTGGAAAATGAGAATAAAATCTAAGATACTCTTACTTTCATTCAAACGTAGTCATAAAATAATAGCATGGCTTGGGTTGGAAGGGACCTTAAAGATCCCTAGTTCCAACTAGATTTTTAGGCCCCCATCAAAGCTACAAAAGTAATTTTATATCTTCATTGTGAAACTTGCTTGTCAGCCTTTCCACGCTTCAAACCTGTACAAACGATGTTAGCATTGTTGGTGTAAAAATGCAAGATTTGTTCCATCCCCATTTTGTTCTGCATCAGCTCACTGGAGAATCATGTTGAATAAACACAGGGGCACTGCCTGAGTATGAACATGAGATCTGTGGATTCATCCCACCCTATCAACAGGAGAAAGGGGTGGCAGCTCTTTTAGACAATGAAAGGAGCAGCGAAACATAGGCAGCAGTGTCTAGACCTCAAGTTATGGGGTTAAATTCTGGTTTTCTCTCACTGACCTTGTTTCACAACAGAAAATCTGAGGTTGCAACTTCTTAGGTGATTTTTTCGCTCTGATGTCGCAATGTTAAAAGGAGCCATTGCTCAATTTGAGGGTACAGTCAATTTGTACTTCATGAGACATTTGTCAAAGCAATTCTCCTGTTGTCTCAGAGTAAGATCCATATGGAATTTGTCAGATATGAACATTCTGACAGTTTACAGTGATAAAGATATATGTGTCACAGATCAGCTTTTTTTTAATATATTTTCTATAATTTATGACCTTTTTATATCTACTGATATTAAAAAGGTAAGAAAAAGTTTCTTGGAATGCATGTGTATTCCAGTACAACTGACTGCTAACTGCAGTACAACTTTTGCAAAACTGTGGGAACATCCACTGCTGCAGGTTATGCTTCTCTTCAGAGCTTGTGGCTTCTTTCTAGAGCAGGCAAGAAAACTAGTGAAGCAACTGTCACTGGTCATATTTGTTTTAAATATTCCAATCTCCCTTTTAATTGCTGTTCATAGTTCCTTGTCGCATACAAAGAACTGGGGATATTGTGGGGTTTTTCACTTGGGGTTATGTTATTGGTGGGTTGGGTTTTTTACTTTGGGAAGACAATAATTTATTTAAATAAGTTTTCATTACATGTCTACTTTGCTCCCATACATGCATAGCTCTCCAATTAATTTGGTTGAGGGCTGCAGGAAAGGTCTGGGTCTCCTACCATTGTGAAAGGGAACAGTGGCAAGCTGACCTGAGTAGAAAGAAAGTTTTAAAGCTCATGACATGCAGGGTATGTGAAAGCAATGTGTAGTGTGGAATGCACATTTATATTTGCTATAAAGCAAAACAGACTGTTTCCATTAGATGAATTAAAGTCTTATGAACCCTATTTTGTTAAAAAAAAACAGCAACAAGTATTGCAGGAAACCAGATTTTAATCCACAGGCTGTTTGAGAACATAGGCAGTGTCTCAGAAGGATTTTCTAATGTGTAGTAAGATTGTATAAATTGCTTTGCTGTCATGTCTTTGCAAAATTTGTATCCTCTGATCCCACATATGACAACTCTTGATAATTTTCTTGAGGTAAAACCCCCAACTATTTGTCTTTTTATTTCCTGAAACAGGTTGTTCTGCTCTCCCTTGTATTTGTTCTAAGAAAGAGGCTTCAGTTTGCTGTACAGCTCTTTCGAATTGTTGGTAAAATCACTGGCAGAATTCCTTTCCTCCTGTTCCAGCCACTCTGGACCTTTCTGATTCTCATTGTGTTCTGGGTATTTTGGGTTGCTGTACTGCTTAGCTTAGGAACTGCAGGTAAGTATATGCTTTTCATGTTTTTGACTGAGTGCTATCCATTTCCTAAGTTCTCTTTTTAAATGTGGGACCTCTTGGTGTTCGTGTACAAAATGTGGGCCAGTATTGTTGCACAGCTGAGTGTTTGTTTTTTTTTTGTATTATTTTCTTTCCCACTCATTGGAGTCCACTTCATTTCCCACACATTGGCCTTTTGCTTCCATATGTGGACTTGAGTTTTGTTCTTTCTTGTTTATTTGTTAATAGATGGTTGTAGCTACAGTATATGTTTGGTGTCCTTAAATGAAGAAAGTAACAGGCAGGAGGAGACAGCTTCTAGTGCAATTGTTACAAAATGAGGATGTTCATCTCTGACTATAAAAAATGTTGAATAGTCACAGGGGCAGAACATTGCTTCAGAGCAGTAGTTCAGTGACAATTGCTATCATATGGACTAGTGCAACAGTACTTGGATTAATCCAGCAGTTCTTGCAGTTGCAGAGGAGGTGCTTTGTGGAAAGAGTCAAGCACTACGAAAGATCTGGCAGAACAGATTTTTGGTATGGAAATGGTGTTACTGAGGAATGTACCACTGTAAGATCTGTCATTGACTGAACCAGGATAATTTGGATGCCATCCCTTGGCCCAGCTCCATGCCATCCAAGTGAAAGAGGTTGTCCTTCTGTGGAACATTACTCAAAGAAGTGAAGCTAAACTCTGTGTAGCTCTGGGGTAACTCCTTATGTACACATGAGGAGCATTAAAAGCATGTCCATGAAAAGCATTAAGATTTGGGAGCTGGTGTTTTTTCATTTGAAATTTCTAGGGCTCCTCTTAGGTGTTATCCTTTGGGTCAAAGCTGATGTAGAATTGATGTGGACACAGACCATAGTTTATGGGTTTTCTCTTTTCAGAAACTTGGTAGTGATTTCTGTGTGGAAAACCAAATGCAGCCTAATTCTTCAAATGCTTGTGTGTTACTGTTTTACTTTGTGTTTCTACCACCACTTGAGACAGCGGCTGTGGTAACCCCTTAGGACAGACTTACAGATCCCTGCTAGGCCAGGAAAGCCTCCAGCCTTTCCACAGCTGAGCCCATTTGGCAGAGCTGGCTGTATTCTCTACCTCTATGTATCAGGTACCTCACTTCTCTTCATCACAACTGCTTGCATCTCAGTTGATTCTGGTTCTTTACAAGACCCACTTCACTTCTAACATGAGAAGCTGTCTGAGGCCGTGCTGGCATTGCAAGCCACACCCATTGCTTAGGTTAGACTGTTAGGGATCTGTTTCCCTCCAATATTCATTGGAGAGTTGTGCAGATTTGCAAGTCTCTGTTTCTGCTGTCTTGAGTAGCTCATGTCTATCAGGAATGGCTGCTTGAAGCAGCTGCTAACCTGCTTCTCCTGCAAAAGGGTCAGACATAGCATGGCCAAATGTCTGACCTGCAGTCTCTTTATGAATTGCTTCTCCTCACTAAATAGTCAAGCCAATGCCCTTTGCTTTAGATGTCATGAATATTCCTTCTCCACACTACTTTGAGTTAGATTTTCCCAAAACAGAAGCAGCATTGTGTGCAGGACACAGTTCTGTGTTGTTCATTTTTCTACAAAATCTTTTTACCATTTATGTATGGATCAGCCAGGCAGCAGTAATTCTGAAACTGGCTTTGTGGGGTACCTTATCCCGGCTTCAGACCAGGCTTTATAGAAAGGAGCATCTCCTGAGCTATCAACCAACTGTTCATTTCATGCACCTGCTTGGACCACATATAATTTAAGATAAATATTAACTGTAGTAAATTTAGTAATAGGAAAATAAAATTAATTATAACACACAGATTTTCTAAATATATAATTAATAAAAACTATGAGAGCAAATATTACATCCTTGATGTTAAATCAAACTGACTTGATCTTGATATGCACACATAAGGATGTAAAGCTTGCCCTTGTCATACCTACGTTTTGAAAATGTCAGCTGAGTCTGTTGTATTCAAAAGCTTTTGGAAATGCAGCAGTCATTAGATAAGAAGAAATATTTTAGTTCATGTTAAAAAAAGCTTGATTATAAGAGCAGGATAAGAAACCATTTGGTATTTTCTGGATGCTTTTACAGACTTCTCAGTAATGATTTGTGCATTATGTCCAAAAGAAAATTCTACGTATATTCACAGGGGAATAAAACCCAATGAAAACTGCTTTTGGGAGGCTTTTTATGCTTCTTCCATATTGTGCCATTTTCCTTCATTGGTTATATTCTGTGTTTCCTGATAGGCATTTTCATTCAACTTTTTTTTTCTTTGTCCTCTGCCTTTTTGGAGAGTAGGATTCAAACAGTTTATGACCTGCTGTTACATTCACAGTGCAGCACGCAGCTCCGGACTCAAAGGTTTTGTCTTCTCCCTAGCTTAATAGGAATGCTGAAGTTTCCGGCAAGTGATGCAAACAGTGCAGTACAGAGGGCAGCATAAACTTGCTGCACAGCAGAGTGATGATAAAGTTTCGGCTTTGAAAAAATTGACTTTTCTCACATTTAACATAAGAAGGGAAGGTAATTGCCCGGCATTCAGCTGTCAATATATGGCTTATATGGGCAGCCTAGTAAAACATAGGTTCTGACTGAGGTATTCTGGCAGGATGCTTTTAGTGCAGAGGTCAGTCCATAAAAGATCTTCCTGGTCAGAAGCATGTTAACGCTTAGACGAGCGCCGTGTGCATTGGACGAGAGGCCCGAATCACCCCTGGGTTAACGCCAGGCGGGGCCGCGCTCCCGGGCTGGCCGCAGGGTCTCCAGGCCCTTACTCTTGCCTCAGATGCGTTTTGTAATTCAAATCTTGGGTGACGAACGCTAGAGGAGGTTTGGTATTGAGAACATCCCGTTAGGTTGCGTTTCAAATTCTCGACCCAGATAGGAGTCCTCTGAAATGCTGTCTGTCAGAGCAGCTCGCCATCGGATGAGTTGGGGGTTGTTCTGCTGTTCTAGGATGACATACCCACACGTCCTGTCATGACAAATGCACACAAGTACTCTATGGCTGATAATGCATTGACAGGACACCTTTGTATTATCTATTAGTTTTCTACAATCGTCCTGTAAGTGGAAGGCATTTCTTTTTATTTTGAGTTTTGGGGACTTTTGGCACTGATTAAGAGTACTTCTCTGAAGATCTCCAAAGATATGCTTTCTCTTACAGAGCAATTTGTTTCCTTCATTGACAAGTAGTTGCCTGAATAGGATTCAGTGTGTAAAATACAGGTGGTGATTTTCTTGGGTTTGACACTTTGACATTCTCTTCTCACAAATATATTTTCTGGGGCTGTGCAGGCTGTATTTTAAATGCAAATATACCAAGAAAGCTGAAAAAATGAAATATTTACAAAGACACTAGTCTTTTGTCTAATACAGAGAGATGGGTAAATGAAACTGGCTTGCTGCTGTGCTGCACCTGCTTTTAACATTTTCTTTGAATCTGCTCTAGTTATACAATATTCATGGTGTCTCTGCATCTTAACGGTTCTGGAACACTTAATCTTCACTTCAGCTGTGGCGCACCTGATCATTATGTGACCATGCAGGCACCTTATTTACATCTCCTCCAAAAGTTAGTGTAACTGTGAGAAGAAAACATAACTTCTTGGGAGCTATAGCCCGCACTTGAAAGGTACTTATGCACAAGACTAATTTGAAACGCATGCATAATCCTATTAAAATCAGTGGGACTACTTATGCATTTTAGGGTAGGCACCTACCTAAGTACCTTGGTAATTCAGAATCTGTAAGAGCAGCAGAGACTAAGTGAATTCCAGACCTAGAAAACTAGGAGAAATGCCAAGACTTCATGAGATTTTAGGTAGCACAAGCAGTGGCACCAGTTAGAACCATTAGCTGGCTAGGAATGGAATTCATCTGTTCTTTGGAAAAGCTGATATGTCTTAAGGTTACTGAGTTTTATTGTTTGCTGATTTCTGGGTATTTCGCTGCAGAACTGAAGTGGCCATGTGGCACAGCAGAGCATGCTTTTCAACTTTCCAACATGCAGGAGCTGTGAGGTCCCCATGGTGTAAATACTGTGGATGTAGGATGAGAGGGTTGTGTGATATTTTATTTTTTTTTTTTTGGGGTAATGAAGGGGCATTCTACAGGCAAGTGAGCAGCAGAACACCCACATAAAGCTGTGCAGCAGCAAAATGAGCAATAAAAATATATTTCCTGCAGGGGCCTTGACATTCAAATTACAGTCAGATAGCTTACCTGTAAATACCTTTACACGAAAAAACATTAAGTAAGATAACACAATAAATTCTGTTTCAGGAAGCACTAAGATTCAGTGTACAATTCCAGAACCTTTCCTTACTTAGCGGTGGGAGGGGCACAACGTATTTTCATGTTAACAGGAACTGATAAACAGGTTCTCACTCAGTATTTTCTTGGCAGTGGCTCTTTGTTTCTGATAAGGAAATTGCTGAACTAGACTTCCCGGGAATTTTTGTCTCTTACAACAACCTGTTGCTGCAGGCATCAGCAAAACCTCACAGCAGCTGCCGAATAAGGACATCTGACCTGAGTCTGGCAGTCCCAAAATGTAGCTGAAGTAGTGCACACACCCAGCACTGACTGGTGCCTCATTGCACTGCTGTGCTGGCTGCCAGAGCAGCACTGGGCTGCGAGTCCCACGGAGAAATTCTCTTGTTCTGCTGCAAACACTTGTGCCTGTTCCCATTGTTAACATCACTTCTTTTGAAATACTGGCAGCAGATCAACCCTTGTACTGATTAAAGGCTTCCAGATTTGGTGATTCGGATGTAGGGATTTCAATTCTTTACTGAGTTGTTAATGTTATCACTAAGAGTGTATGGTACACTGGGAAGATTCATGATTGTGTAGCTGAAGAAAAATATTCTGTCAACAAAATAAACTGTATTTCAGGGCTTTGTTGAAAAAGTTTCATTTGTATGAATAGATCATATTACAGTGATGAGGAAAATGGCATACACCTTTCTCAACAGGTTATTTAGGATAGCTTTGAAGTTTATCTGTGATACTGATATAGAAAAATAGCCCTGCATATAGTCCTGTTGACAGAATTATGCATGTCTGGTAGGTCCAGGAGACAGGGAATCAGACAGAGATGTTTATATTATTAAACAGCTTTTTGTGAAGTAACAAAACTAGTTTACCATTCCTGACCAGCAAAGTGATCAAAGGTGAAGTCGCAGGTGGCTCTGCCTGATTTCTGTGCAGCTGAGCACAGCACTGTGCACATGTACAAGTATAAGGTTGTCCAGGAAAGACAAAGCCATTACTGTTGTTACTGCAGGTGGTTATTTCAGTAGGCTGGTAAAAAGCAAACAGAATTAGCTTACCATATGTACATTTATCAGTCTTCATGACAACACTACAGAAACAAAGCCTGAAAAGGTCTATTTTGGAAAAATAAATCTTCAGGTGGATTGTATGGTGTCTGCTACCAAATGGCATGTCTTTGCATGAAAATGGAGATGTAGGACACCTTGTATCGCACTGACATCTTGTTTGCCTAAGTTCCCTTAGTGAGGACTGTAGGCTATAGGTAATGAGCGTTTTTGGCTGGTTGTGTGTGCTGCAGGAAAAGGCAGTCTAGAGCCTCCAGAAGAAATATGGGTAATGAAAAAATCTCTTGAATTCAAAATTATATAGTGCCTCGCTTGTTTTAATGACTTAAGTAAATGATTATATCCTCAAAAACTCCCATTAAAAAACCATCATTTCTCCAAACTTAAAACCAGGGAGGCACAGGATGGGGAGCAATGAGGGAGAGTTTGTGGGAAGAGATCTGAGTAGTAGCTTTTTCAAACCATCAAATATCTTGCACTTCACAGACTTAAAATTCATTTGAATATATTGGAAGCACAACAGTATTTCTATGAATGACCAGCCATACAGCACTGGAGAGAGCTTGCCTTTTCAGCCAATATAGTTAACCTCTCAGAAAAGAAATTATCTAGAACATATGTCTGTATTTTTGTACCCATGTAACATTTTTTTATCATCCAAAGAACTTTAAAATAATGTGCCAGGGCTACTATAGGGTAGATGGATACTTTTCTTAATTTACAGCCAAATGACCTTGCTTCTGAAAACTTAAAAAAACTGTTCTAAACCTGATGGTATTGTTGAAACAAATCTTGACTGTTTCTACTTTCAGTTATTCTTGAGTAAGAAGTCTGTGGCTGTAGAAAAACAGGCCAGAAAGGAGCCATTTCTTAGACAGCTTCGTATATGTGGTAGTTCTGAACTTGAAGGTGGTGTGTTGTCCTGTAGAAGAACACAGTCATAGAATCATTTAGCTTGGAAAAAACCTTTAAGATCATCAAGTCCAGATGTAAACCTATCACTGCCAAGTCCACCAAATGAATACACTAAGTATTAAAGCTTAAGTTATATTGCTGTTTGAGCAGTAATACCTAATTCTGTCTCACTTTATTTCTTTCATGGAGTTGGAATAAGAAACTACTCACCTCCAGAGATTGTTTTATTTGGTGAACATGTTTCTCTTTAAGGTTAATAGACTTAAGGCTTGGTAAAATAAAAATTAAAAAAAAAAGCATGTTAGGAACTCAGAGACGTTTTACTAGGACCAAATGGTTCCTAATGCCATTATCCCCTGACTAGCCTTCAGGGTCAAGTGCCACAAATGGGATTGCACAGAGAAAGGCCTGATTGTTGAGGAATCTGAGTTGTCCCCACCTTTTGTAAAAAGCCATTATGAACACGGAATAAATTCTTTATTAGTAACAGAAGTGGAAGGAATGTTTTTAGCTCGAATATGTTAATTTGTCTGTGTTCCTAGATACCACAGTAACATTGGATCATATACTATCATACAGATGTCTGTTTTTCTTTTCCCCCCAGAGAGCCTACATTTATGTGCCTGTATTTTGCACAAAGATTGCAAAGTATAGACAACAGAAAACTACTGGCCATGGTTCTGATTAGTAATAGCAACTAAAATGTTTGTTTTGTTTTGCTGCAACGTGTGTATGTATATATATATATATAAAATAGATATATAATATATATGTATATAAGGATTACATATATTTTATATTTTTTCTGCAGTCTTTCTCTTCTGCTTCATACAAAAAAACCCTCTAAAGTATTTCATAACTATGCATTTATTTCAAACTTGAATAATGAAAATTAGGATTTCATTTACTTCTGAACTATTTGATTACTCAAGTCTTGAGTAGCATCTTCCCAGATATCTTTACTAATATGTAGCTTTCCTCTTTCCTTTATTTGTAACTGTGTCTCAATCCCAATTTAAACACAATCTTCTGCTTTTCATGAGATTTTATTTTTCAAAATCCAATTTGCATTATAAAATGTTGTTTCTCTAACTTTGTTAGAATTGAAAGAATTAAACAGCTTCAAATTTATTTATTTTTTTGTAATTTTACTGAAGAGAAGTTAAGAGAACATGCACAGAAGCACTTCCACTTCCATGTACTTCTCTTTGTCCCTGTCCCCCCTTCCCCTTTCCCCTCTTGTCCAGCATGTTATAATGATACAATGGTATAATCCCAACTTCAGGTACTGCACAGTCCACTTCAGGAGGACAAGTAGAATACAGAGCTGTGTCTGGAATTTGCTACATGGCATGGTATCATTTCGTTGGCCTTATCTGGACTAGTGAATTCATTCTTGCCTGTCAGCAAATGGTGATTGCTGGGGCAGTGGTCACTTGTTATTTCAGCAGGTGAGTGCAGAATTGCCCCTTGATAGTTTTGGGGGTTTTCCAGCATTTACTTTCAATCTTTTTCTAGGAAAAATAGTCTCAATTAGACTGCAATTTATGTCAATATCTGGAATCCAATTAACTATAAAATAGTGTTGCTTGTTGCAAGATCTCGAGTAATGTTTTACAATATGCATAATATTAATGTGACTCACCCCTGCCCCTGGAGATGCTGGACCAAACTAGGCCTTGATATAAGCCTTTAGAGCTCTGTTGACTCTGGGGGAATTACCATTCAGAAGGCATAGGCTGCATTGCACCCTTTTCCAGGAGACTGCATTAGCTCCAAATGAGAAGCAAAGTATTGCTCCTTGGTAATTTCATGTATTCATGGGCAGTTTGACCTATTTATAAGTGTTCATCCCTGCTCTGGGTTTCCATTTGTTTTGCCTGCATAACTGCTGGTCTAATGCCTTTTTTTTTTCCTTTCTGCATAGATATTTTTACTTAACTATAAATGCTTTAACACCGTAAAGTGTTTAGACATGTGCAAACAAACCTCCTTGAATATTATATACCCTGGAACGTAAATGTGGAGGAAATGAGGAAAAAATAAAATGAAATTAAATTGGGTTTATGCACTCATTGCAGGGGAAGATTTAAATCTCTTAATATGTTGCTGAGTATTTTGACAATGAAGAGAGCATTTTCCCAATAAATTTTTTCTTTCTGAGTATTTTATGGGCACTCTCATCCTCAGTGCTCTGTTCTTCTATCACCAGTGATGAGATTTTCTGATCTGTGAAAAACTCTGACATTTTAAGGAATCTCTTCATTTTTTATTAGAAGAATATCTTGGTAACCTCAATGTGTTGAAAAATTAACCCTTGAGGAAGGTGATGTGAGATTGAGGTGGGGAGCCTGGCCAGAGAGAGCCTGGGCCCCTTAGAGCATTGGTGACGGCTGCCCAGGGCCATGTGGCTTGGGCTGCTGGCAAGGATGGCTTTGGCCTCCTCCGAAGGAAGCAGGGTCCTGTGGATGGCCTCCAAATGCATCCTCGGGTGTTTCAGTCACTGATCAAGAGGCGCAGCTGGAAGGTCTCCAAGTGGTGCATTCCCCACTGCCCAGCAGAGACACCAGCACAGGCTCTGCTTGTGCGACTGGCTCCAAGGGGTTTTCCTGCAGCAGATGGAGCTATGCTGTTCCAGCCAAAGCAGCAAGGCTGGAAGATCTAGGAACAGCAAGTGCCCACCCTTGGTTTAAGCAATGTTTTATCATCCCACCCAAAAAGCCAAGGCAGGACAAGGTCTAACACATGTGTCAGGAGACTGTCCCCGGCTGTGCCACTGAACTGGTGCTTAGGTAAGAGCAAATAAAACCTAAAATGTAGCTTTTTTAAAGGTTGAAATCTTTGTGAAAGAGTGACATGCTATTATTTTATATGCTATAATAGGACCTGAAAAGGGAGGAACTCTCATTTTTGGTGTCATCTCCTTTTTTCCTACTGCAGCTCTGGGAGTCCCATAGCTGTGTTGTTGTGGAGCAGTGAGCTGCTCTTCTCTTGTAAGCACATTGATGTACCTCAGCTTTAGCAGCTGAATGCTGAGGCACTAAAGGCTCATTTAAATTGGCTGGAGAAAGCACGGGAAAGTAAAGGAGTTCTGCTGAGTACCCCAGAAATAAAGTAGTTCTGCTGAGCTCCTGGGCTGTGTGCTGCAGTGCATTTTGGTGCAATACACCACATAAATCCCCAAGGAAAAGGCACTGTCCATATCTTGTTCATGTAGAGCAGGGAAGCACCTGTAGAAACTTCTGTAATGACATTTACTGCTCTGCTAGGGGCTTCCGCTTTCCAGCTATTTTTTACTGCTGCAGGAACTGCTTCCCAAGTGCAGAAGGTGCCTGCTCCCAATTGTATTGGTATCATTTTGTACAGTACCACTCAGCTCTCCTCTTGCTTGCCTGGTGGCCCATGCTGTGTTGAGAGAGTTGTATTTGCAAGGGGAAATGCAGCTTTTCTCTGGTGGTAATCCCTTGTCCTGGCCTTCAGGCTGTCAGCACAGATCCACAGAGATCCAGAGCAGTGCAGGAATGGGGAGAGCATGGCTGGCTGCTGGAGCAGCCACACCAGCAAGGGCAAGGGTTATCTCAAGCTGTTCCAGCAACTCTGAGCTTGTCTGCTGTGTGTTTTTAATGTATTCCCTGGGGCAGCATCATAAAGGCATATCACAAGAGTTTGTTTATGGGATCTTACAGACAGGCTTTCCTCTTGTTCTGCAAATGCTCTGAGGAAATGGCACAGCCTTCCCATGCGGAAGTCTCTTTCCACAGCACACTCAGCAATGCGCTGCACGGCCAAAAACCACAGCTGAGTTGCAAATGGGGTGGGTAGGGGATCATTTTACCTGGATTAGCTTTAAGGGTTACATGTATGTGGCCTGTAATACCATGACTGAAAGTGGATTTTGCTTTCTTTTATTCTAGAGGAAACATGAATACACAAAGGACTTCATACATTTAATAAAAAGAAATAGAATTTTTTGCTTAATGATTACACTTTACAGCTTGTGAAAAGGGCTCGGTCTTTTAACGAACCTTCTTTGTTACAATTGCTGTTTTACATGAGGGTTTATTCTCACCTTGATGTGCTTAGGTGTTATGTCACTGAGATGAACTAGAACAAACTTTTAAAGGTTTCCTCCTCAAATGTATCTGCAATATTTATGAACATCCTTTGCCCTACTTACATACTTGACCTAAAAGAGCCATCAGCATATATGTAGTCAGACGTGTTCCATGAGGTTTTGAGATAAGGTAAAAGGGCTGTTGGAAGTACAGTCTTTGGTCTCTGTTAGTCTCATAATGTCTTTGTAATTCATTGTGTTTGTTTAAAAATTGAGATTCATATTTACTTGAGGAATAGAAGATTCATTCCTTAACATTTTGGAAGTATTTTATACTAAAGTTATTTTTAGACAGTATTTGAAATTGGTGAGGCATGAGTGAAGAAAACTAAGCATAGCTCTTAAGAGAAGAAGATTTTAAAGAAATGAAGAAATACCCTTTTCCCCCATTAAAATGTCTATGTCTGTTAAGTGTGTCAAGATGACATTTTTTTTCTTCTCACAAAAAATGTTTTTAAAATGAAAGTTGCATGTGTGATCATTTTATTCAAGGAACTTAGTGTTAGAAAAAGATACTGATTGTCACAGAGTTCACAAGTAAATGAGGGCAATTGATAGTAGTGAAGAAATAGAACTATTAAAAGATAATGTGGTACTGAATAGAGGTCCACAGGAATAGTAGTGTTGCATGCAAATCAAACAACCTCATGATAACATAAAACAGAAATACCAAAGAGGAAAAGCAAGCTGTGCCTCTATTCAGTCTTATAGCCAATCAGGTAGGTTCCCAGATTTCCCTGGTACCTTGTGCACATGCAGTGGAGTTCACGAGCACAGAATCCACCGCATAATGATTGTATGCTTGTGCTAAAATCACTTTGGGATTGCAGCCATATAATGCACAAAAGTGGGTAAAACTTCAGCCTTGAGAGCAATGGGAGCAGGTGGATGATTGAGCCAGTCTGGAGCTTGTTTACAGTTATAACCATCACCTGTTGCTGTGTTTAGCCTCTTTCCTGTTTCCTACTCTGAGCCAGAATTACGAGGAAAGTCTGTTCTTTTTCTGAACTATTCAGAGGCAAAACAAAATCCTTGTCAGACCCTGTTCTTGTTCCTAATTCCTTTGCTAGGAAAAGGAGGCATGGAAAGACATCCAAACAGGTAAAAATTTATCTAAACTAAGCTTTAAATTTTTACATTCCTGCTCATTATTGAGTCATGTTAAAAATATCAAAACCCTTGTTCGTTTTTCTCTTCAGTAACAAGTACATTATTAACAGGAACAAACTTTCTACTATCTGTGTTTCTTATCTTAGTTAACCTTTAACTTGCAGAAACTTAATAATTTATATTCTGAGATCAAACTGACACTGTCATATATAAGGAAGTGTTTTGGAGAGAAAAAAAAAACAATGGCTCAATATGAATAGAATAATTCATCCACACTATAATGCACGTGTTTCTAACACAGAGACCTGACGACTCTAAAAAAAACCCCAAACTGCCTAATTCAGTATAAAATTCCAGTATCCCCCAAGCTGTTCCCCTGGTTTTCAGACAAAAATAATAAATGTAGCAACTGCTTTGCTGGAATTTCCTATTTCAAATATTGTGGTATATTCACATAGTTAAATACAACTTCTCTGCTGCAAAGATTTTGTGTTTTGAATGAACTGCAGTGATACCTTTGGGATGCTTGCAGAGTTGTAATCCCTCTCTTGAATGTAGTGTGTATGATTTAAATCCTTGCTGAAGTGAGGATTTAATAAAACTATATTTTTAGAGCTTCTTAGCCCAAATTCTCTTATTGGTGCTTTTTTATTTTTTAATTTCTTGTGCAAACTACTGATTTTTCTGGATAACAGAAGCTTTGAAGAAATCAATTCTGAAATCAGGTCTTATTTGTGACTTTAGGTCTATTCTTTACATAGCTACTTAGTCAAACTGCTGCTGGTTCCATTGCCTAACTAAA
>WAAG01062897.1:0-11273 GCA_013390105.1 Tichodroma muraria | reverse complement strand
CCTGCAGAGGAATCTCAGCTCTGGGACCTGGAGCACCTCCTCCCCCTCCTTCTTCACTCACCTTGATGTCTCCATGTTGTTTCCCTCACATGTTCTCACCTCCTCCTCTTCTCTGGCTAGAAAAAAACTGTGCCCCCACTTTGTTTTGATTTTCTTCTTAAATATGTTATCACAGAGGCGTTACCATCATGTCTAATTGGCCCAGCCTTGGCCAGTGGCATGTCCATCTTCAGAGCCATCAGGGATTGGCTCTGCTGGACACAGAAGCCACTTCTGTGCCCCCCCTCACTACCAAAATCCAGGCTGTGCAAAACCAACACAGGACCCCTGAGGGACACCACTGGTCACTGATGTCCACTGGGACTCTGAGCCGTTGACTGCTACCCTCTGGATGCGATTGTTCAACCAATTCCTTATCCACTGAACAGTCCACTCATCAAATCCATTTCCCTCTAATTTCTATTGCTAGCCGAAGGAGAGATAATGATTTAAGTTTCAAAACATACAAATTCTTGGATGAACCAGCAGAATATTTTTTCACAGGAACATATTAAATGCCTTGTTAAGTCAGCTTTGATCTCTATGAATCTGCGATAGCCACTGCAACTGCCCCTGGCAAAACAGAGTGCTTGGCCCGGGGACTCCTCCAACCTGGCAGCTTGCTGGGCAGATCTCCGAAGACAGCACCGCATCCCAAAAGCACAGGGGACACCCCATAATGCAACAACGCACTGGGCAAGGTGGAGCTTTCCTACCTCTCTCACTCAGCCCATCTCCCAGAGGGATTCACTCCTCGCTATGGACTTCAAATTCTTTTGATGAATTTTATTCAATAAAGGACAATTCTTGAAGTAACTGGCAATGTTACACTTTCACTGTCATTGCTGTGGGATATTTTAGAAGATAGTGATCAGTGATAAGAGCACAGGGAAACAACTGAAAGTTTGCTTTTCTAAGGTTTAAGATCTTGACTATACTATTTGCCTGGCCTACATCCCTCAAGATCATGAATTCCACCAGGGTGTGTTCACTGCAGCCCAGGCTACCTACCAATCTTGACCTCTCCAATGAGTTCCTCTGCATTGGTGAGCAAAAGGCCCAGTAATGCATCTCCTCTGGTTGGCCTTTCTATCACAGAATCACAGAACATTTAGGGTTGGAAAGGACCTCTGGAGATCATCCAGTCCAACCCCCCTGCCAATGCAGGGTCACCCAGAGCAGGTGACACAGGAACATGTCCAGGTGTGTTTTGAATGTCCCCAGAGAGGCAGACTCCATGACCTCCCTGGGCAGCTGGTTCCAGTGCTCTGCTACCCTCAGTGTAAAGAAGTTCTTCCTCATGTTGAGGAGCCATATCCACATGTTTCTTTAACACTTCCAGGGATGGTGACTCTACCACTTCCCTGGGCAGTCTGTTCCAATGCTTTACAACCCTTTCCATGAAGAATTTAGTATTGATCCCTGGGGAATGCCACTGACTACAGGCCTCCAACTGGATTCTACTCTGATTACGACCCTCTGAGCTCTGCCATTCAGCCAGTTCTTGATTCACCTTACTGTCCATTCATCTAACCCACATTTCCTGAGCTTACCTACGAGGATGTTATAGGAGACAGTGTCAAAAGCCTTGCTGAAGTTTAGGTAGACAACATCCGCTGCTCTTCCCTTGTCGACCCATCCTGCCATGCCATGCCATCTGGCCTGCCATGCCATCACCCAGGTTAGGAAGTTATCCTCAATGCACTTCAAGATGCTCCTAGACTGCTTGCATCTTGCTGTGACACTTTTCCAGTGGATGTCAGGGTGGTTGAAGTCCCCCAGCAGGATCAGAGCCTGCGATCATGATGCTTCCTATAGTCGAAGCAAGAATGCTTCATCAACATTCTCCCCTTGATAATGTGGCCTGTAGTAAACACCAGACGCAAGGTTTCGTTTGTTGGCTTGGCCTCTAATTTTCACCCATAAGCTCTCAACCTGTGTACTGCTGGTAGTCAAAAGCAGCTCTGTGCAATTAATCAATTTTTTTCACATAGAGGGCAACCCCTCCCCGCCGCCCCTCCTTCCTGAACATGAGCCAGCGTGTGGCCAGGGGTCCAAGAAGGCAAATGGCATCCTGGCTTGTATCAGTAATAGTGTGGTCAGCAGGACTAGGGAAGCGATCATTCTCCTGTACTCAGCACTGGTGAGGCCACACCTCAAATATTCTGTTCAGTTCTGGGCCCCTCACTACAAGAAAGACATTGAAGTGCTGGAGCAAGTCCAGAGAAGGGCAACAAAGCTGATGAAAGGTCTGGAGCACAAGTCTTATGAGGAGTAGCTGAAGGAACTGGGGGTGTTTAGTCTGGAGAAAAGGAGGCTTATTGAGATCTTATTGCTCTCTACAAACACCCAAAAGGAGGTTGCAATGAGGTGGGTGTCAGTCTCCTCTCCCAGGTAACAAGTGACAGGACGAGAGGAAATGGCCTCAAGTTGTGCCAGGGGAGGTTTAGATTGGATATTAGGAAAAATTTCTTCATGGAAAGGGTTGTAAAGCATTGGAACAGACTGCCCAAGGAAGTGGTAGAGTCACCATCCCTGGAAGTGTTAAAAAATATGTGGATATGGCACTTGAGGGCATGGCTTAGTGGTGCACATGGTGGTGGTTCTAGGTCAGTGGTTGGACTTGATGAACTTAAAGGTCTTTTCCCACCTTAATGATTCTATGGTTCTATGATTCCTTGCCTGGCCATCCTGAGCAGTTTATAGCCATCGACTGCAGTGCTCTAATCATGTGATTCATCCTACCAAGTTTCAGTGATAACGATCAGATCATAGCTTTCCAGCTGCACAGTGGCTTCCAGCTCCTCCTGTTTGTTACCCATGCTGTGTGCATTGCTATAGCAATACTTCACATGACTGTTGACTGTCTTGTCTTTTTGGAGGGTTGGGGAGCATTCCTCACTACTCTGGTAGGTGTGCTCATGCACCCTGTTGCTTGTGAGTACATGAATTTTACAGCTTTGAACACCCCTCCACCCCCACCCCCCCAAGTTCCTTAGTTTAAAGCACGATTTACTAAGTCAACCAATCTGCCAACAAAGATTCTCCTGCCTTCTCTATATAGGTGTATCCCATCTCTCCCCAATAGACTACATTCATTGAAGAACATCCCATGATCATAGAAGCCAAAACCTTGGCCCAACACTGGCCACCAAGCCAAGTGTTGATCTGCATGATGCGTCGACTTCTGCCCACACCCTTATTCCCGACTGGCAAGATAGAGGAGAAGATCACTTGGGCCCCTGTCCCCTTTACTTGTACCCCCAGGGCTCTCAAGTCCTGCTTGATCTTGCCCAGACTATGCTTTACTATGTCATTAGTGCCCACATGGAAGAGAAGTAGCGAATAGTAGTCTGTGCTTTTAGCCAGTTGTGGCAGCCTCTCTGTGATATCCTGTATCTTGGCTCCTGACAAGCAGCAAACTTCCCTAGACTGTATATCAGGTCAGCTGAAGTGTGTGCCTCAGTGCCTCTCAGCAGAGATTCTCCTGCTACTAGCACTTGCGGCTTTCTTTTGAAGATTTTAGTGTGTGCAACTGGTGCAGTTTCTCCCTGTGAGAGTTGTCCATTGGCTCCACCCACTGCCAAGACTTCATATCTGTTCCTGGTTGGTACATACAAGGAAATGGGGGGAAGTGATAGATATCCTGATGACACAAGTCACCAGAGACCATGGCACCTCCGTCTCCAAGGTGCTGTCAGCTCGCTGTTGATGCTGTTTGTCTGGTAGTCCTTGGAGGTCAGTGCCACGGGGCCCTAGTATTCCTTCTTGCAAAGTCTCGAAAAATTATTTATTTCTTGTTCCCTCTCCCTAATACAGTGTAGCCTGCTGACTTCCTCCTTCAGCTCCTTCACCTGCTGCCTGAGTGACTCCACCTGAACACACTTTACACAGGTGGAACTTGCACCCTCCTCCACCCAGAAGTGTGGGGTATGGACTTTACAGCCCTCCACCTGGACAGCAGCTTCCCTGTCAGGAAGCTCTGTCTGGGTGGCCACTTCCATTCATCCCAGGCTAGCCTGAGTAGGTAGATGGTCCCTAGCTTCTGCAGAACACAGCCCTCACCAGGTCTCTGCCACCATGCTTCCAACAATCCCAAAGCACTGCCTAATAAGCCCTTCTAATCCCCTGGAGTCCTCAAGCTGACAGGTATGTTTGTATAGCCAACAGCTAGTTGGGGTGGCCATCAGGGCCACAGCCTATACCTGTGGGTGAGCAGATCAGGCAGCAGCCCGACAACTGGTAGAGTGCGCTGCCCTTCTCAGGTGCCCTTCCACGCAAACTTCCACACTGCTTCTCTCAGATGACACTCCCTGTTTGCATGCCCTGCTTGCATCGCTCCTGGTTGCTGGAGCTCCATAAGGGCTGGTTATATGTGGCTTCCCAAGGTTTGAACTGGTCGTGGGGACAGCTGGCACCACCCAGCATCTACATATTGTAGATGAGGTGCAGAGTTGGTCATATATAGCACTGCTAGCTAGTATGCTATATAGTTGGGCATAGTATAGTGTTGCTAGGTTTGAAGTAGAAAAAGTTGCAAAAACATTCATCTTGAGTGAAATAGGAATGTAAAAAAGCAGCACAAGTACATGACTTAGCAGTGTTACTTTATACTGGTCCTGTTGAATACACTGGCAACTTTCCATCAGTTGAGTGCCTACTGTGTATAATATCTGATAGTGTGGATCCTCAGACCTGTGAGGAGAAATACACTGTATCAGTGAACACTTCTGTGTAAAGTGACAGAAAGACCTGATCCACTAGTAAACGCTACTGTGGATGTGACTGTGTGCATGAGGAAAAGTTGCAAGTCCTTGGCCTGTTCCAAATGTATTCAGGAAAACCTGAATCAGTATTGGCTAGTTTTTCAACAAAGTTCTCATGACAGTCATAGAAACTATGCCCTTGTGAGAATGACAAGAAAAGCCCTATAATTTTTACACCTGAGGTACTTTTACTATAAAATGAATTCTTTGTGTGTGGAAACAAGCAAACTGAGAAACAAATGAAAAGCCTGATGATGCAGGCATGCATTGTTTCTAAAATTATTACTATGGCTCTGACTCTCTAATCAGTGCTTACTCTGGTCATGTGACTTCAGCAGCTATATGGTATGACTGCATGATCAGACCTTGTCCTGAAATCTAGTCTGCTATAGAGATACTTTATTGGACTGTAAATTGAAGCAATTAACTGATGAAAAACTGCATACTAAGAGAGAGGCTGTTTGAAAGACTGTACATGTCTCTCTAATGAAATGGATTTCATTGTTTTACAGGCATTTTTAACTGCTGTAGGAGACAAGAACCGTAGGGCTGTCCTTGCATTGGAACATATGTTTGCACCAGTGCTGGATGAAGCTGTGTCCACTCTCTTTGGAGTGTTAATGCTTTCAGGATCGGAGTTTGATTTTATTGCCAGGTAAAGCATTAGTGTGTCTTGACTTTTATTTTTTTCTTAATGAAAACACATATGCTTTTAATATTTAGACGTTCCAGTGTATCATTTTATTACCGTGTACGATGTGTCAAGTATGCTTTTACACCATGTCATGGTTTCAGTCTGAAACCAGACAGAAAATATTAATTTGGGTTGCCAATTTAAAATTCTATAATCAAGAGCAAAGCAGCTTTAAACTTGAAAAGAACTGATTTTATTAACTAACATAAAAAGAGGAAAAAAACCCCAAACAACAAGAATTAGAATGAAACCTTCAAAAACATACTTCTCCTCCCCCCACCAACTGCCCACCCCTCAGACACATGAAAAGACAAAAAAAAGAAATCTGGAATACTCAGTCAGTATCACTTTCAGAAACAATAATTTCTCAATTTACTAAAGAACAAGCAGAGTCTTTTCTTGAATGCCATAGAAGTTTTTTAGAAGATACTAATTCTCTTGCTTTCACCTTTCACCAATAGCCCACCCGGAANGGAGTATTTAGTCTATTCTCTACGGCCTTACAAAAAAAAGGTCCAGCTTAAGCCACTCTTTCAATCTTCTTTCCAACTTAAAGTTCTTTTCTCATTCTCTTGACTTAGGTCTCATGCTGTGTCTCTTTGTATCTCCTTCAGTTTCTTCCTTCTCTCACTCAGGCAGGATTCATGCTTTGAAAGTTCCATTGCTGTGCTAAGAAGTTTCTTCATTGAAGAAACTGGCTGATGGAAGGCTGATGGGAAGAAGGCTGATGCCCTTTCCTCCCCCAACCTGGGAGTCGCCAGGGCCTGGCCCGATCCTCCCCGGCCCAGCCGCACAGCTCGGCGGAACTGGGCCCGGCCTGGCCCAGCTGCTCCCAGGGCCCTGTGGCCTCTGCCCTTCCCGCCCGGCCGTGCTGGGACAGGGGAAAAGCCAGCCCAGACCCGGCCAGTGCTGCAACCGAGGCAGGGTCCGGCCTGGCCCGGCCCGACCCCGCCAGGAGAGCCTGCCGGGCCAGTGTGTTACCTCTTCTCCCACCGGAAACCAGAAGAGCGAACTTTCTCGAGTTCTCATTTAAAATGTGTATTCGCAAAGGCGTACTCGTGTCTTTCATTGGCTTAATCAAGTGTCAATATTACACATTGGCCAATCAGGCTAAACTACTGCACACCATGGTCCTGTTTTCCCAAGGAATTCTATTAATTCCTTGTCAAATGCTGGACACAGTAGTATTTTCATTGCTGCTATTAAAATCTGTTCCAGGAAAATCTGACTCCCAGCATGAAAGGAAACAAAAATGGCCCTCTTTAGCAAAGTTTTCTACTTCTGAAATTAAGTCAATTTGAAGCAGCTAGTATTGTCCAATATTAGCTGGATCTTACCTTTAACTTTCCAGATAATAGGTCAGGTCTTCCAGATTTTTCATATGCACAATGATTTGCCTGGAAAGGACACATGAAGTCAGCCTTCTCTGGGCATTCTCTTGCTATCTTTATATGAGGATTGCAGCAACTTTTAAATGGGTGAGGGGAAAAGCCCTGTTTGGGAGTTAGGGAACTACAAGTATGAACACTGAACTTCATGTTAAAATTCTGTAAAGAAAAGTCCAAAGGCTCTTTAGAACTGCAAGCACAGTTTCTTGTGAATTTAATTAAGACTGTGGATTTGTTAAGCATGAGAGGAGAGCGAATTTTTGAGAAGTACAGTGGAACAGAACCTAAGCCATTCCAAGCAACCAGTGGAGCTCTGCAAAAATCACTAATCTTAGAAATAACACAGATTCTTTGTGGCAAGCTGCAGCACAAAAAAACCCAATTAAATCATAGCCCTAAAACAGAACTGAGGTAGAACTGGGCCAAATTAAAATGCTCTGAAAGATGACTTAACTGATTAGGTAAACATAAACTGGATAGGGAATCAGACTTAGCTGACATTCATTTGACAACTACAACAAAACATCAGAGGCAGGAAATGAGAGAAAGACTGCTAAATTTCATCACGATTTTTTGTTTATCTATGTAAGAGATTTCACAGAATCATTTAGGTTGGAAAAGACCTCCATGACTGAGTCCAGCCTTTGACCAATCACCACCTTGTCAGCCAGACCAGAACACTGAGTGCCATCTCCAGTCATTCCTTGGACACCTCCAGGGATGGGGACTCCACTCCCTCCCTGGGCAGCCTGTTCCAATGCTAACAACCCTTTCCATGAAGAAATTCTTCTTGATGTCCAACCTGAACCTCCCCTGGTGCAGCTTGAGGCTGTGTCCTCTTGTCCTGTCACTTGTTACCTGGGAGAAGAGACCACCCCCCCACCTGACTACAACCTCCTGTCAGGGATTTGTAGAGAGCAATAAGGTCCCCATTGAGCCTCCTTTTCTCCAGGCTAAACACCCCCACTCCCTCAGCTGCTCAGATTTGCAGAAAGCAGGGCTTACACTTAGGTCTGAATACATTAAACCTACATGGGGATCATTGCTATACAGATATTGCATGCCCTGAAATAGAACTTGGGGTTTTATTTCAGATCAGTATATTTTATTTTATTTTATTTTATTTTATTTTATGTGAAGAAATAAGGTAGAATTATTATTTTAGGACCTATCTTGTAAGGGATAAACACACTGGCATATAGGTTGCTCTTAGATTTAGCCTAAATTTTGAGTGGTATATGTGCTGTGCTACTTTCTTATTTAACAGATAAAAGATTTGGCAAACATGTTTTTATACCATGGCAAATGGGAAACGATAGCAGCCCTTCATTCAAAATTTGGACTGAATATTCTCTTAGTAAATAAAATGAGCATTTCAACTTTTCAGCTTCTTTTGTTATACTTTTTTGTCCGTCAGGTTCTTGTTTTCTAACACAATCTGACTTTAGTTTGTATTGTTTAGAAAATAAAATAAAATATCTGAGACTGAGCATTGTTATAGTGGATGAAGATGACCCTAAACTTCCATAAGGGATAGATTAGTCCAACAGTGTAGAATATTAGGTAAATTAACAGAAATTGTATATACCAACTGGTCAGAACTATAATGTTCTTGGTTATCCTAATGTTAGATGCATAGAGTAGCAGCTTTTTGTGAGGTTGTCTGGAAGGGAATTTCCCAGCACAAATGGATTATTGGTATGTATGGGATAATTGGGCATTTGACCACCATACAGATGACGGTTGAAAACAAGTGCGAAAACTGAGGAAGAACTTCAACTGCAGCAATTGTGAGTAATTTAACCGAGGCACCTGCAGAGATGGTCTCTGTACCACCTTATACTCCTTCCTTTGTATCGCTTGTTGCTTGTCCCCCAATTGCCTTTGCTGTTCCCACTGCTTCTGCTGAGCTTTCCCCCGTGGTTTCTAATATTATCTCTAATCCTCTTGCAACGGAGCCAGTGGTGGGGATGGGGTTGCGTATGGATGTGTGAAATGTTCCTCCCCCACCTTCAGTGTTATGTGTATACATGCATCCATCGCCCCTGGAACCCTGGGGATTTGGTTATGTGAGGAAATCAAATGTCCAGGTTAAGGGAAGGTAAAGGTTGATGTGCATCATTATTTTCTGATATTAGTTCAGGATGTGATCCATCCTGGGCCGATGTTGATTTGTTGTTGAGGGAGTTGTTCCATCCAGATGAGCAGGATAAGATAGTTGTAAACAATGTGGAATTAACCCTACAGGCAGGGGGAACTCAGACTGCCTGCCCTCGGGCTGATCCTGATTTGGCTTGTAATAATCAAACAGATAATTGCCAAACAGTGGCTGCAGATCTGATAAATGTGATTTGAGCTTGTGAGGAGATAAGAGTAAATTGAACTTAAGTACAGGAATGTAGACAGAGGCCAGAAGAACACCTCAGCGACTACTGGGGAAGATTGCAACAGGCTTTGTTGACCTACAGGGGAATGACTCCAGAATTTTAATAATGAATTAGCAGCAAGTATGTTTGTGGCCCAAGCCACCTCTGACATCTGCAGCTACTTTAAGGATCACATGTTGGGGTGGCAAAGGAAAAATTTGAAAGATATTATATTGCCTGGAGATTCTAGACTTGTACAATATGTAAACGATTTATTTCTTGACAGCAAGGCATACAAAAATTGTTTGAAAGATACTATTTGTCTATGTTCTGCTTTAGCAGAAAAAATGGCCACCCCGCATCTCTTTCTAAGCTTCAGTTGTGTCATCAGGAAGTAAAATATTTAGGATTTATATTAACAAAAGGAGAAAGATTAGCAGACCCAGAATGGGTCCAGGCTATTTTAGAAATACCTAGACCGGTAACAAAGAAACAATTGTGAGGATTCTTTAGGCGCAGTAGGATATTGCAGACTCTAGTTACCGGGACTAAGGGAGCTAAGTAAACAATTGACAGAAGCTACCAAGGCAGAGGAAGTGGAGCCTATATGTTTTCTTCCAGAGGAAGAAAAGACTTTCCATGCTATAAAAGGAGCTTTAGTTTCTGCTCTGTCACTCCAAGCCATTTGTGCATGAGAACAAAGGAGTAGCCAGCAGAGTCCTGTGAGACACTGGGAAAATTGATGTCTCGAGACATTTCGGGGTGCATGTGTGGAGGGGAAGGGGTGGGTCAAGCCTTGCCCTGGCGAGGAGATGCACTGCCCTGTACATCCCTCACCCCTCTAGAGCTGGTATCCCAGGCTGACAATCACTGGCACAGCGGAGGCCGTGCTCCACACCTGCCTCTGGATCCCCTAACCCAGTTCCCGAGTGGCCAAATGACCAGAAGTCCCACCTGGGGGAAGGGCCCAGGAAGCCCAAGGGGTATTTAAGGCTGAACACAAGGCAAGCATATGTCTTGACCCTACCTCCTCTTGGAATTTCTGTCTGAACACTGCTGGAATCTGGGAGTTGATAGCTATATGTGTGATTTCTATATCTTTTCTGTCTTATTATCTTTCTTCTTCTTCTAATTCCCTCTTGGAATTTCTGAGTAACGTAAAATCGAACAGGCTTAGAGTTTGCTAAGTTAAATTGGCCAAGTTAATTTGCTTTAAGAAGTGTTTCATGTTGATTGAATGCTGCCCTAAACCTTTTGCCAAAATTTCTTTGATTTTTTAAAGTTGCCAGTAAAGTTCTTTTTGTTGTTTTGACCTCTTGAGAATATCTTGTCAGTATTTCTCCCATGCGTCTAACTGGGAGTACATGAACAACCGTAAGACCTTTAAGTGTCTTGTTGAGTGAGGTTGTTTGGGGCCTTACAAGTCCTTACTCAAAAGCTAGGTCCACACTGCTGCTCTGTGGCTTATTACTCAACTGAACTAGATCCTGTAGCAGCAGGGAATAATTCCCGTGTCAACATGACAGCAATAACAGCAACTATCATTAAGAGGACCAAACCATTGATTCTGGGTCACCCAACCACTGTGCGTCCCCCACATGAAATAGAACTGATTGTTAAAACACATGCTACACAAACATCATCCCTACAAAGAGCACATCGTTATGAATTAAAAATTTTAAAAGCAGAAAATATTACTTTGAAAAGATACATTGTTTTGAATTCGGCAATTTTATTGCCTCTTCTCTCCAATGGTGAGTTGCATCATGATTATGCTGAGGTAGTGTTTCGCTCCAGCCAACTACGAGATCTGAGAGATCACTCTCTAGAAAACTTGGATCTAACCCTTTTCACCAATGGATCTTCATACTTGTTGTGGTTTGGCCCTGATTGGCCAATGTGTAATATTGACACTTGATAAAACCAATGAAAGCATAGGTACGCCTTTGTGCATATACATTCTAAGTGCGAACCCAGGAAAAGTTTTCTTCTTCTGATTTCCGGCTGGAGAAAAGGTAAC
>WAAG01062894.1:97982-119613 GCA_013390105.1 Tichodroma muraria | reverse complement strand
AGAATTTTGAAATTATTTTAATCTTTATATTAAATCTGGTGAGATGTGTGATCTTGTAGCTGTGAGCTGAAATAAGACAGATTTTCTGCTGAAGCAGGAAATTTGCAGTTGATACATTTTCTCTCAGCAGTCCTCTAGGTGATGCCCTCCCATTTCTACTTCTCAAACTAACATGAAGTAAGATAATCTGCCTCTCCCCTCCTCCCCCCCAGTCTCTCATTGTTCTGGGAGACAGGCTTTAACACTGTAAGACCAGGGAGTGGCCATACACTGGTCACCAAAGAAAACCTTTATTGCTTGAAAGCAGTAGTACTAATGAACTTCAGATCAATCAGTCCAGTGTGTTGGGTATTTATTGTTAGCTGGCTATCAAGTTTTGGGGATAGAACCTAAAGGTTCTTTATGTCATCCCTCCCATGATGATAAAGGCCTCTATTTTTAAAAGATGCTTATGCAGAATTACCATTTTCTTGTCTGAAACTTAACAGCTTAATTTTGTTTCATACCTTTTCTTGGCATTTTCTTTATGACTGACCCTTTTCTGTTCAGGAAAGTTGGATTTTTCTCTGGATAGCTATTGATTTATTTGGGCCAGAAGCTTTATGGGGCTGTTAGCATTATTAAACACAAAACCTGAAATTGCTGTGATAAGGGACTGGTGTGCTTAGCTGGTCTTTGATTTTTTCTGTAGGAGACTTTTGAATATATAATCTAATTTTCTCAAGCATTCATAACAATCTATTTACACATAATTTAGAGGTCTGTCAGATCTCCAGAACTGCCCTGTTAAATTATTGGAGCTAACTTTTAATGCAGGTTGTAATTAGTTACTTGTTCCAGCAGGGAATTAAAATCAAGCTGTTAGCCTGTACATCTTCACTGAAGAACAGAAAGCTGTGGCTAATTATTCTGATGGTGTGGGACTGCTGGCTGACTTACAGTGCAGGAAGGGAATTATTTGAAATGCAATCTCTCTGGAGCAAAGCTGTGTACGGCATCCACGTTGAGGACTTAACAGTGAACAATGATGGTTTCCTGGTTTGGAATTACTGGGGAATTGTTATTTAGGTCATAGATATTGCATTGATTTCTATGCAGCATTTTAAAATCAGGGGGCAGGGAATGGGAGGGGAGAAAAACTGGAAAACCTGCTTTGCACATGTAGTGAGAGGGATACCAGCAAAGAAGCCACGGATGACTATAAGCAATATTACCTGGGGCAGACTAGACCCAGTTAGTAATTTTAACAGAAGATTAATATTTAAGTGGTCAATTGGCTTAAGAAGAGCAAGCAGGGAATAGGGCTACATCCTTGTATAGCCATTATGTACTTGCTCTGAAACCCTTTGTATATGAGGAGGGTCTTTACCCAGTCTTTACGTGACAGCTGGAAAAGAAAAGGCTGTAGAGTCTGTGGTGATGAATGCCAGGTCTGTTTTACCATGGTGCATGAGAGAACACTCAAGCAGTTAAAGTGGCTTTTGTTTCAGGAGGTGAAGAACACAAACAGAAGAGAAACTTTTCAATTTTGACTCCAGCCAGTAGGAAGCAACAGCCTGGGTTATATCCAGGTGGGAAAGCAAGCCACCTTTTGGTGGGCTGACAAGTGACAAGAGTGACAAGAAATGACAGCAAAGTAAAAATGTCAGCTTTTGTGTGTGCCTATGTGTGTATGTATGCATACAGAGGCACATAACCAACCCATGGGAACTGAGTCTAGGAGCTAGGGAAAAATGAGGAAATGTACTAGAGGTGCCCATGGACAAACCAGGAAAGACTAAGCCAAAAACTAATAGGTGACTAGCAAGATACACACAAAATCAAAGGGAGTGATGGTATGGAAGTACTCAGTGGAAGATTAAAGAGTCCATCCACTTCTTCATGGAGTGGGAGACCAATATTTTTGAAATTTACTCATGGCTGTTGAGCAGCTGCCTTTATGGAAAAGGTCAGTTGTGTGGAAGATGCCTGGTACAATAAATGTGCCCACAGATGACAGTGGTCATTATACAGGGAAGGTTAGAGGACATTCACCCGTTTTAGTGTAATCTTGACTCGATGAATTCCATGTTGGGACATGTGAAGAATTGGTGGCTAACATCTTGGAGCTGCCATATATGAGAGCACATGTGAGACAGACCTATAGATTAGTGTCCAAATGGATTTTTGAAGAGGGGGAGGTAAGTGAGAGAGGAAATTTCAGATATTCAGTTCTCAAAAAAACACTGAAGCAAAGTATCCAGAATATGTTTAAGCACCTAGAAAAACAAAAGAAAAAAAAACTACCACTGATTTTGTGGTTTAGTTATTTCACTATCAAGCTGAATGGTGGACCTCAGGGAATGTTCATTAAATACAGAAACCCTGAGGAGCTAAGAGAGGCTGTCATTATCTTGCAGAACATGTTTAAATTCCAAAATTTATCTGAGCAAGTTGCAGTTTCAGTGTGGGAAATGAACTGCAGCTCAGTTTGATAAATGCAGATTAGTGTAGCTAGGCAATCCTAAGGAGGATGGGAATCAACATGCTTGGAGCAGCTATTTAGAAAAAGATCTGGGATTTTTTTTTGTGGATCACAGCCCACACTTGGAAAAATTAAATTAGATGGATGTGAAAAAAAGTTAGTGCCATAATGAATACCTAAACTATACTATTGTATCAGCAAGACAAATCCCATAACCTTTCGATCTCGCTCTGAAATTGCAAAGCTCCTTGGCTTCAGATTGAGCTCTTTCTTATTTTGTTCCCCACGGTCCAGGAAAGATATGAACCCAAGTCCAGAGGGGAGTTCTTAAAACGACTGGAGAGAAAGAAAACACGACCTTTGAAGAAAGATTGGCAGAATCTGAGCTGAGGCAAAAAAAAAAGCTGGAGGAGTAACATGACTCTTTAAAAGGCTCTCACAAGGAGGAAGTAATCATCTGCTGCATAAATAGTGGAGAACAGGATTACTGGCACTGGCACTGGAAGCAGTGCTGTCAAACAAGGGTAACTGGGTGTCTGTCAGGAATGCCACCACTGTACGTGATCCTGACTCAAAGCAGGGCTATGACCTGAGGAAATTTACAGATTGCTTCCAGTCAGATTTGACTCAACAGTGACCACACTCTGACCCCCAGTAAAATAGCACAACTTTTGGCAATTGTGAGCACCGAATCTGATTCCAGATGAGAGTTTGTAGTTTGCTTTTTGTCTTTTCAGTTCATAAATGGATCTTAAATTTGCCTAGGAAAACATATGGGGCAGGGAAGAGTGGTTGAGAGAAGAAGGATGACAGTCTTGTGCTTGAAATGAACCTGCTGCTTTCCACTTTTAGATTTGTTGGCAATTTGGAGCTTATTTTGATCTCTTTCAATAATTATGTACATAGATGATGTTTTGATAACCAAAGGCTGAAATTCTTTATACTGGGATTTCATTCTCCAGATCAAAGCTAATTTGAGAATAGACTTATAGATACACATGCATGTCATCAAATTCCTAAATCTACTTTTTTTTGTCCTTCTTTTTGATCACACCAATGCAGATGATTTCTAGTCTTACCCTTTTTAAGTTTGTTTTAGGGTGAAGTTTGCCATAACAGTTGCGTAAAGAAGTGTAGAAATGAACCTTTTCATTTTAATTAGAACTTGATTGAAGGAGTAGGATCCACTCTCTGCAGCAATTGGAAAGAGGGATTCAATCCTTTCAAAAAACCCCAAAACAATCAGGATAACTTTTAGGAGCAGCTGTTTGACTGCAAGAAACAAAGGGAGAAAAATACTGAAGGAATACTGGAATATGGGAATATAACTAGTATTTCTGATTTAAACTTCTGAAACACTAGTCCCTCCCAAGCTTCCACTGGATCCTTATTTTTTTCTCACTCTTTCTCTCTTTTTTTTTTCTACACTTCATTTACTGCTTTATTTCTGTCACATTCACCATTGACTGTAGAGGCGTTTCCATTTAGCTGGAATTCTGAAACTGCAAATCAAGGTTGAGTCATTTCGTTGAGACAAGAAGCCATAAGTATGTGTTTAAAATAATAGCTCAATACCTTCGACAAATGACAAGGTGTGCTATGATTTTAAATTCCCTGTAGAAAGCACTCTTTTCTAGATGGCTACAATATGTGTTGATTTTCAGGCTTTAATTTAGAAATGCCCAGGAGACATCATCGCGGTTTGACTTGCTATACTCATTTGGAGTGGTGGTGGGGGTTTCACTGGTTTTAGCATCAGATGTAAGTTTTATAATGACATAAATATGTGCTTTATCTTTGAGTGTCTTCTTGATCCTTGTTATTAAGGAAAGTGCCACAGGACACTGAAGCATAAGGTTGTCATCATCTGCTTTCCTTCACAGCTCAGTGGAGCGTGCAGATGTCCTGCACTTTGCTGCAGTTTTTAGGGCTCATGAGTTGAAGTGGTTGGTGCTGCATTCACTACCACATTTGCTGTACCAAGACAGACTAGAAAAAAATTGCTCTTTGCTTTGAAATCCAGGCTATAATAATTTGGTCAGAGCACAGGATTACCAGGACACAACTCTGTACTGGTGGTACATAACTGGGCTCTGCTGCCAGTTATGTACCACCGGTACGTAAACCAGTGTGCAGTTTCCTACCAATTTAGCATTTTTTCTCACGTGGGTGTCACAACGGGTAGGTTAACTGAAAGTGCCTGAGGCATTCCTGTGTACCCACAGTATCACAAACTATTCTGTGTCCTTTACAGTGGAAAGTGGAACAGTAACATTCCTTAAAATTTTCGGCATGAGAGTTAGAAGGGGTCCTGTAAGTGTTCCTTAGGAGGTCTGCCCATCACGGGAGAGCGGCGCAGAGCTGCTTGCAATGAGACCAGGGAAGCTGGAACAAGTTTGTACTGCTGTGTTTTCATCGCTTTGTCCCGAGCCCTTTGGGAAGAGAGCATTTTCAGGAAGTATTGTGCGTCCCAGCACCTCAGCTCAGGGCTCCCAGCTCCTGCCAGCGGGAGCGCGGCGGTGGCTCTCAATGGGCCGGACACCTTTCCGTCCCGAGCGGCGCAGGGCTGGCAGGGAGCGCTGGCTCTGGATGGACTGCTGTGTCTAGACAGGGAAGTGCCGTGCAGGAATCCAGCTGTGGTCTTGGAAGCAGCAGGCCTGTGCCCCGAGCAGCCACTAATTAGCCTGGACACTGCAGCACGCTGACGTGGCAAGGCAGCTTCCCACACCTGAGCTGGTTCCCCGAGCCCTGCATGGTGGTGTAATTGCGTGGTGTAGACTTGCCCAACTTGTTTTGCAGAAGCTGCCGAACAGTTATCAGGCAGATAATGGTTTTGGCTGCCATTGGCCTGGGTTAGATTCCACCTGATACATGTGAGCTGACAATTCCGTATCTCAATTACAGAGCTTTTGCATTCTTTTGTGTATGGTGTAATAGTTATTATAGATTGATTTGATTACCAATACAGTGTCTGAGCCTTTTATTAAAAGTGACAAACCTTTTGAGACTTGTGGGATTTAATGTTCTTGACTGGCTCACTCTTTCAGGGTGACTGCTTCTTCTGCATTTGTAATAACTGGCCAATCTCCTTCTTAAATCCAGTAAGAGCAAAAGCATATTTCCATTGAAATGAATACCTCAGGAATGAATTCTGTTTTAGTGGGAAATTTTCCAGTCTGCCTGTGCTTTTATTTTGCTCACCATGTGAGTCCTTTCATATATTTTACTGTACTTGCACTTATTTGAGGTGCCATATAACAGAGCCATATATAGGTGTGAGTGCTTTTCTGTTACTAAACCTCTGCTAGTCTGTGTGTGCTTGTCCATGAATGTGTATCAGAGACAGAGCTCTCCAATAATCTAGGATCAGTGTGCAGTAGGATCAGTAAAATCCTGGTACGGTGTTCTATTGAAACAATTCTTTATTTTCTTTTGATGTAATACAATTTATTCATCCAACACATCTTTGATACTCCAGTTTGTTTGCACCACAGGCCAGTATTAAAATGTCACCCAGTCAGATTAAAAAGGTTATTAATTTTGTAACTTTTCTTTTTCCTTTGCAGGCCAGACTTTTGAAAATTTTTATTTCATTTAGAAGAGTTGCTGTACTTGTGGACATGTCAGTACAGGAAGGCAATGAGTCTTTTTTGCTGCCTGTCAGATTCATCTGTCTGTCACTGCATATTAAATATCTACAACAAGTTATTTAGTTATGGGACAACTGTTTGCCTGTTGAATCTTTCTGCAAGAGATATAATGGTGGATCTGGTGGTATCTAGACTCACAGCAGAATAAAGTTCTGGATGGCCATGTCAGTGGTGGTCTCTGTGCTCTGCTGGATGTAAGAAGTAACCTATATTGCTCCTGTTGTTTCCAGGGTGTTGGGATGGATGTGATACATTAGAAAGAAAACAACCCCTGTATCAAAACACTCTGTGTACCATTGTGGTGCAGTGCACTGTCTTTATAAACTGCAGTGGCATCACAAGAAAAGGCTTTAATAATTTTTCAAGGTTCTTCATATAGCCTCATATAGGTTTCAATGAATGATTTCATCAATATCAGTTTACAAAGTTGCCACCATTCAACTGTTCCTTATTTTTCCCTCCACTGAGACTCAAAAGTGTCAGAGAACTCCCATTTCATTTTGGTATAAAGAAAATCAGATTAATTTAAGCCATTTTCTTAACGTGGATTCGACATTGAACTAAAAGAAATTTGTCTTTCCTTTGCCTTGAGGCATGACTTTTTATAGTCTTCTAGTTGATGACTGGCCAATGATTTTATTGACTGTTAAATGGCCTGTATGTCACTGAGGCTTGGAAAATAGTCCATACCAAGAAAGCCATGGATAGTCATTTCACTCGGAGTCTGTAAGGGAGAGTTCCAGACAGATAAGTTTCTTCTTTCTGTTGGTAGGTGGGATTTGAAACATGTATTGCTCATAGCTGATATCAGGTAACGTGACAGTAAAAAACTGGATGAAATGGAGCTGGAATAGATTTTATCAGTAGAAAACACCTAGAAAATAATGTGACAAATGCAAAGGAAACTTCACCTGTATTTTATTTTCATCAAATCTCTGTGTGTAACACTGTATGGAAAAAGACAACAGTTACAGGCTGTGACCTGAAGCCTTTGCCATAAAAACCTCCACAACAACAAACCAATAATTCTCTTGTCATAAGGTGATCATTCTTCTGTTGTCAGGCTGAGATATATTCTGTGTAATTACCAGGAGTGGAAAAGGAAACCTGTCTCTTTAACCCTATTTGATTATTTTCCCCGTTTACCACCTTTCTAAGGGAGGACTTAGTCAAATATTCTTGGCAAAACCTCAAAAGATTTCTGGCATGCCAAGGGGAAAGACTTAAAACAGTTAAGATAATGCTTTATGCACTTGCTGTAAGAGAGGCTTTTTGGGGGGAGATGCAGAAGCCTCGGACACGTTCTCTGTGTAGTTCAGACACTTGCCTGACTGCCCCTAAAGCAGTGTGGCTGGGCTCTCAGGAAACACCTGGGAGCACAAATGCATCACAGTTTGCTCTGCCAGCTGTGCGTGCCCTGGAAGCTGGGAAGGTAGATGGAGCTATGGTGCCAGCAGATTGAACACTTGCCTTCTTTCTTGAGTATAATTGCATCTGCTTTTCAAATTAAAGTGTTTCCTCCTGGTTCGTGGTATGACAGGTCCAAAACTGTGACTGAGTGCAGAGTTGAGGGCTGCGTGCTGGAAACCAGGTGCTTGGTGGGAGCAGTAGTTGTCTGGTTTTCTTGTTTTGTTGCATATTGGGAATCAGGGAAAATGAGATTTATTTTGGAGTGCTGGTTGTCTTTTGCTTTGTAGCACTAAGAAACTCTGATTTCAGAAGACGGATTTTCATAGGACTGTGGCCTTGGGCCACTATCCCTTAAACAGCTGTCAGCCTTACAGCTAAGTATCCTTCCATGCAAAGTCTTTTTTGTTGTGTAGGTGACGTTGTCAAGGTAGATACTGACACCTTGTTTTGGTTTTATTTAGAAAATTAATTCTTTGACAGTTGCCTCAAATATGGCATCGATTGGTTCCGGAGCACTCAGTGAAAGCACTCTTGTCACTGTCAGCAGAATTCTGTGAATCATGAAATACACAGGGCAAAAGCAGCAACCTGCCCCTTTCAGCAGTGCATTAGCACTCTGGAGTGATTAACTCCACAGGTCCCAGGGAAATGAGTCACAAGGACCAGGCCAGACCCTGAGTCACCCTTGGCTGTCTGTGGGGGCTCACCAGGAGCCCGCTGCCCTTGCAAGAGTGGGGCTGGCCAGCTGGTGGAAGGCATCTTTCCCTTCCCTCCGGGCATCCCAAGACCTTCTGGGACTCGCTGTGTGTGATTTCCTCTCACTGAGGCTGAGACAAGAGGCTGAGGAGCAGGTTCTAATCTCTTTGCTCTCTCCAGTCTACCTAAAAAGGGACCAGAGCGAAGGTGGAAGCCAGGTTTTTCTCAAAGGTGCCACATATTGTAACATCCAGGGGCAATCAGCAGGGCAAGAGAAAGTCAGATTTTCACAGCGAGGGTATTTAAACACCAGAACACCGTAAGGCTGTGGCACATCTGTCCTGGGGGTGGAAAACTCACCTCAACCAACACCCTGAGTTAACCTGCTTCGAACAGGCACTTGGGCTAGGTGACCTTGAGAGGTGCTTTTCAGCCTGAATTATTCATGGTTCAAAAATTTGTATGTTTAACTGTGCTCTCAATCATAGTTTTCTAACCTGACTTCAATCCAAATCTCAGGTTTTAATCCAAACTGAGGTTTACCCATAATATTTGAATTGTACTGGTTTCTTAAAGAACTTTGGGCATTCTAAGCTTGATGACTTATTTGCTGGCATTGCAGTTCAAGAGGTTTTTCTTGCATTCATAGAAAATAAAAATGTTCATGATGTGAGATTGTAGAAGTATGAATGGTGCAGGTTTGGGCTTTGGCTTCAGTCTGAGACCAAATCCAGTGATGTTTGTTCCTTTGGGAGGGCATGTCCTCAATGTTGACCTGTGGCAATAATCTGCCAGCTTCTCTTTGGCTTTCATCATTGTGCCTGGGAGCCCCAAACTTGTACCTAGGTAGCCTAGGGGACTTTTATGCCTGCACTTTTTTTTTTTTTTGCAGTGGTGAAAAAGTACTCTCTGAAAGGCCAGTGTGGCAAGGGGCAGCACTGTGCCTCTCCAGGAAGTTTATTGTTGCAATAATGCAGATAAAAAAGATTAGACAATGTATGGAGTTTCTTAGGCTCTGTGAAAACAAGAAGAATAACTCTATATTTTTTCTAGTTACTTGTATCTCAGGTGCCAGTATGTATTTCCAGGCTTTTTTCTTGTGGATCCTTGAATGCTGTTCCTTTTGAAAAAAATATTAAAAACGACATTTAATAATTTAAAAATATCATACTCCTTTGACAGTTCTTTTTTCTTTTTTTTTTGATACTTGGTTTCCTAGCAAGTAATTTTTAAAAGCACTGCTTAAGTAACCCAGAAATTTGCAGATATATTTGCTTGCTTGCAAGAAAGACAACACTGTCATTGGTTTGTCCTCTTTCAGGGTAAGTTTTTTTGGTAGTTTTACCACTCCCAAGTTTCCCCTTCACTTTTCTCTCAGGGACTTCATTCTTTTACGCAATGACACTTCTTGAAATGAATGTTGAGTTTTTGTTTTTCCTGTCATTAAGCTGGCCTACCTCAAGGAAAAGTTCAGACCCTTCCAGAGAGAGGATCAAAGAAGTCAATTATAAATGAAAGGCAGGGGAAGGAGGGATATTTTCCTGTCTTGCTTCAACATTTTTACTGATGGAGTCTGCAGAAGCAGAACAGTCTGGTGCTTGTAATATTTGGGGATGGCTCTGTGTTTTCTGAGCTCACTCTGGAAAGGAGCCAGCGAGAGAGCTGGAGAAGTGTACAGCCTGCCCACATGTTTAGAATGGGCTGGGAAGCTGCTTCAGGGTCTGATTTCCCAATCACTGCCTGCAAAAAGGAGGGATGGGGGGGGAGGAGATTTCTGCTATTCATTTGTGGAGGTGGGGGGAAAAGAGAAAGGAATGAAGAATGGAAAATGAGAGAGAAATAGAAAGAATCTGCTTTCTTCCTGCTCCTTGGGGGACTGTTGCTAGATAGAGCATTTGATGAAGAAAACTCCATGTTTGGGTTTTCAAATACTTGAATTTCAACGGTGCTGTTGGCCTCTGAAGCTTTTAAGTAAGTCCAAGAGAAACAATCTTCTTTCCAAAGAGGTTTAGCTTGCATCATGTAGGCTCCTTTGCCTGTACAGTCAAATGAAGTGATGTAATGAAAAAAGGTGGAAGTGGTGTCTTTCAAACCTTGCTCTCAACCAAATCCAGGGCTGGACTTGGTTGAGAATGAAAAACTTCTTAAGGTCCATATTTGTCACTGTGCAGATGAAAGTAAAAAACTTCAGCTTTATCTTGGTTTTGTTTGTAAACGCTCGATAGATTCCACACCCCACTCCCCACCCCCCACAAACCAGAGAGGGAAGAAAAATGTTGATTTTGGAAAGTACGAGCTCTCCACACAGGAGAGGTACTGATGCGTAGTCGGCAGCTTCGGATTTTTTTCTGGGGTTTTTGTGGGTCTTTTTCTTCCCCCCACCAGGACAAGGCAATTCATTGAGAAAACCTTAAAACAGTCTGTAGAACATGACTGCCGTGGCAGCTCTGCAGTACTCACCTACCTACTGCAGCCTATCCTTTGGGTCAACACGGGAAAATAAAATGTTACGTGTTTTCAGCATGGAGAGATTGTCCTACCTTTAAGAATTTCCATGTTTCCCCAGCAAATTTGTAATTACCATGAGTCAAGCCGTTTGCATTTTTTACACAGTCTTGTCATTGCCTCACGTAAGGATATAATTCTGGGTGACCTCTCATAAGCAGTGAGCAGGTTTTTCACATTGTAGAATTTGCTGCAACTTACACTGAAATGTGCAAGACTTACTGTGGTGACCCAGAGGTGACTTCTGTGCCATCACCCCACCCATGGCTGTAGTCAAAAGTTAATGCTTAATTAATTTTTACCACTTCAGTCTGTTCAGAGTGGAAAGAAATCTGGAGCTTTAAAAAGCCCTGTAATGGAAGATGAACCATTCATTCACCATTGCCATCCTCTGCTTCTTGGCAGAATTTGGCCCGAGTGGGAACAGGGCAGGGACAAATAGGACACGTTTCTGCCTGGTCTCTCCACTGCCTTTCCTCATCCTTCAGGCGACCTCTTTTCTTACAAAACTTGAAAGCTTTGTCCTCCCCTGAGCTTTCGATGCCTGCCAGCATCAGTGGACCTGAACACAATGGTTCTACCACCCCGAGATGTCACAGGGGAGCTGAGGGCTCAAGCAGCTCAGGAGGGAATTTACAGTCTTGAGTAAGCCAGCAAAACTGTGTGGGCTTTATTTTAGCTATCGTGTTTTGGAGTGAGGAGAGTAAGTGAGGAAAAAAAAAAAAGCAGCTTCATTTTCTGATAGAATTTAAATTCTTAGGCATAGGTAATCCTGGCCAGAAGAGCAAAAGAAGCCAAAGATCTGTATGTTTTTGAAGAAGTTGAGGGTATTTTTGAAATATGCTCATAGTAAGCATATGGTTTTAGCTAAATGTGCAGTGGTATGTACAATCAGTCTCTGAAACTCAGCACAAAGTAACAGCTAGTTTGAACTCAACTCCGGGAGCTTTTTATAGCTAAAAAATAAAAATAAAAAATCTTATAAGTATATGAGATATAAAAATGTTAATGTTTCAATAAAATGTACTTTTTCATGTTGACCAGGTCACTAGAGCTACTGTAAGCAGTAGGGCTGTTGCAGGAAGGTTTTATATTTCAATATAAAGATCCTCTTTGTAATTAGTTATTTTGATATTATGCAGCTTTCCTCCTTGGAACTCAGCATATGTAAATATTCTGCCTTAGAAACTTGTTTGCTAAAGGAAAAGAAAAAATTAACTCTGTGAATGAAGGGGCAAAAGTCACTTGTCTGAGGGCTTAAAAAACATATTGGTTTTGAGACCTGTCTTGTTTTTACAATCCCTACAAACTCAGCTGATTGCTACTGTACTGGTTGGATTTCAAATGGTAATTCCTTCTGTCTCTTCCCTCAGCTGAGCACAGACATCAACATCCTACATTAAATTAGACACCTGATAAAGCAGAAGCCTAAAGTGCAAGTGTTCATCATTGGAAAGCTGTTTCTCACTTTTTTTCTTTCCTCCAAAATGTTGTAAATGACATAAAAGCACCAATAACTAAATATCAGTGCACGTGAAAAAAACCCATCATGAAGAGCAGTAATGAAAACTCAGGCTTACAAATGGTTGGGTTAAAGAATGAATTCCCAGGAAAATAGATTGTTAGCAAAGCAGTATGAGTCTTCAAAGAAGAATACATTTAGAAACTATGAGAGTTGTTTAACCTTATTTTCTTTCTTCATTAATACTGTATGTGGTTACCCAAACTTATGATTGAAGGGTTGCTTTGTTCTTTCTGTTAGAGACTAATGTTTTGACTGAATCAGGTAAATGGAACTTGTCTTACATAACTAAAAAAAAAATAAAATCTGAACCTAAAATGATTTTTGATTATACTTTAACGAGACACAGTTTCTGAGCTTGTTCACACTGGATGATTTCACTTGCTGCATTGTTTAAATATTCATGAAACTTGAAACAGAAATGAAGGCAGGTCTCACTTTTCTGACTGTATACCTCATAAAACTCCACTGAAAAACATTGTAAAAGGATTTATTCAGCTTTCAGAAATAAGAAGGATAAAATTATGGTAGACTGCATGAGCTTAATTGGCCTACATCCCATTATCCCCTTCATGTTCACCTCATATCCTAAACCTTTAAAGTAATATATATCTCCTACACGTCTCTGAATATTTCTTTTTCCTATAGTTTCCTTGATCCACTCATTGCACAGAACAAACTTGTGCTGGAAGTAAATCTGTGCTCTCCACCGAGGGCAGCAGCATTTTCTCAGATCACATTTTTGAGGATGCCAGAATATGTTTAGAGAATGAGTCAGAAGATTGCAGAAGGAAAAATTTCAGGGTGAAAGTAGGTGAATGATGCTCTAGAGTGATGACTTTCTGTGCAGTACTAGGCATTTGTTTAAAATCCAGATTCTTATAAGTGAGTTCCAATTTTTATGACAGCTGACTCCTTATCTTATCTACTGAATTCTTCCAGAGATCAATGGGTACTCTTTTGAATATGGAAAGAATTATATAATAAGAAAAATTCTCAGAAATAGGCCTTGGACTTCTCATACTGTACCTTTCAAATTAGTAGACAGATTTGACCTGACACTCTTTGTCTTAGCTCTCTCTTCCTTAAGGAATTTTTATTCAAATAAATATTTCTGAAGCTTTCAGATACTGTGGTGATGAATGTTAAAAGCTCCCAGAAAATAAAGGAACAGACTGGAGAATTTCCATGGCTTGGAGTTAAATTTTAGTGCTATATATACTGGAGAAAATGCAGCTGCTCATTCAAATGCATTTGTAAGCAGCACCTATTCTGTTTGTCAAATCAGAGTATTTCACCCTGCAGTGAAATACCTCATGGCCACCTCATTAAGCTCCATGCTGTGCTATAGAAGAAAGAGTGAAGTAAAATTGGATTTTTGAGTTAAAAAGTGGGGGTCTTTGTTTATTTGCAGCCTTTTTTTTTTTTTTTTTTTTCATTCAAGGAATGAATGAAAATATTCAGGTGCATCAGTAATTCAGAGAGATCAGGTTTCTGGCTGCCTCTGGCCAAAGGAGGGCCATGTGTCTCAGCCCAAGGTTTGAAATGTGCCAATGCTCTGTGGAGTGAATGCTTTGGCACATTTCTCCCAACTCTCGCTGCTCTTGACTCATCTTACAAGGGTTTTCCCTGGCTCATATCTTTAATCTGTGGTCAAGGTGCCCAGTCTGTTCCCACTGTTAAGGAGTTCACTGGTGGAATGTTTTGTTGAAGATCCCAATCTGTATGTCCCTACTCCACCCTGCTGTGCCACAGTGACTCCCTGTCTGCTTTGCTCCATTGGCTTCCACTGTGAAGTGACTGATCCCAGCTCCTTCTCACCTGGACAAGGGGGAATGGCTTCACAATGGGTAGGTTGAGGCTAGATGCTAGGAGCAAATTCTGTCCTGTGAGGGTGGTGGCATAGGCTGCTGAGAGAAGCTGTGGCTGCCCCATCCCTGGGAGTGCTCAAGGCCAGGCTGGATGGGGCTCTGAGCAGCCTGGCCAGGTGGAAGGTGTCCCTGCTCATGGCAGGGGGGTGGAACGAGAGGCTCTTTAAGGTTCCTTCCAACCCAGGCCGTTTCCTGGTCCTATGATTTTGGTTTTGCCAAGCACCACTATGAATCCCTAAATGCCCAATGCCCCTTTCATTGTTATTGCAGTTTTCTTCCCAGGATTGTCCCACCTCCCCTCCAGCTCCTCATGACCCTATCCCTCTGCAGTCCCTTGTGGCAGCTGTAGCATGACTCTGGAGCTGAGCCACTCCGGCTTTTTTCCTGGCAGTGACATTCAGCTTCCACAGCAGAAGACAATGGAACTTTTTACCCCTCTGTTTCCTTATTTTACCTAGGAGATAAGGCTGTTTAGTCTCTTTCTTGAAAGTGTTTAAAAATCTGTGTAAGAAGCAGTTCAGTGGTCTGCAAGCACAAAGCACCACTGTTCATGAGAGAAATGAGACAGAAGTGGGGTTGGTGATGGTACACTGAGACAAAGGCTCCGGCAGTTTTCTGCCAAGGTGCAGGGAGCCTTTCCAGCCGTTTTAGCGCTGGCCATCACGGCAGAAACCTAGCAGTTCTTTTCTTTGAAGTTTCAGCCCCTAAAAGCAAACAGCAGAGGCTCTGAGGCAGTCAACTCAGCCTGTTTGGTGTCTCCCAACATTTGTTTTCCTCATGGAAGACGCAGCACTGCATGCTCCGAGCCCCGCAGAACCTGTGTGCGCTGCCATCTGCTCCTGCTGCCATCTGCTCCCCTGAGCTGGCTGCAGCCAGAGACAGCACATGCCCTTTCTGAGAGCAACAGAGAGGTTATCTGTCCCAAACCAGTGAAGCATTTCTCTGGAGGAGCAGGGGAAGGTGGAGGTTTGCAGGTTTAGCATGCTTGTATTCCAGTTTGGCACTCGCAGCATTTCAGCGTGACATTCCTGCAGCTCGGCTGCCTTGCAGCCGTGTGGAAAAGGTCTTGTAGCAGAGGCAGGAGGTGCTGCACAGGCAAGGTGATTCTTGTTTCTTCTTACTAGCATATCTTTTATTTTAATTTCAACAGCTCTTCTTTTTCCAGTGTGTTAGAGGGGTTCTCTTACACCCAGCTGTGTAACCTTGCTTGATGACAAAAGCATTGATTCTTCAAAGGAATGGGGGGATTTTGCTTCACTTTCTGGTTGGTTGTTTTTTTGAAATTCAGATCTGTATGAGGTCATGTCCACATTTTCTTCATGTTTATCTCAATAAATACTATATAAATGAACTTGAGAGATAATACACAAATAGGCAAGAGTGTGTATCCACAGTTTCTTAGGGTTATCATTACCTCATCATGTGTGCATCTACTTATAAAATAAATCCTTCATCTACACATTGGAAAATCCTTGAAGAATCTCTTCATAAACTGATTTTGTTGCAAGAGTTAAACATTTGAAGAGCAAAGTCCCATGAGTGGTTCTCAGGGGCCTATTTTTAGTTTCTCGTATGGGAAGAATGGCAAAAAATAGACCAGAACCGTGACTTTGGATTTAGTGCACAGAGTGCTTACAGGTTAGCTGACAGGAGGGTGTGCGTGTCTGTGCCACAGGACTTTAGTACTACACTTCCTGTACACTCATTAACAGGACTCCCAGCAGAGCCACTGCAGTTTCAGCACTCATAACACTAATTTTAACATGCTATAAAGTGCACCATAGCTCTGGAGTGCTATTTTCGGCCTTGATTAGGAACTGCTAACCTGAAATATCTATATTTCTCCACTGAGAGGCTTTCTTGAATTCATAAATCCCTGGTTTTGCCCAGAGTGCTTTGGTACTCTCTCTTCTGAAGAGTACCAAAACTCTCTCCCATCTCTCCCTTCCTTCAGAAGCTGTGGATGATGGGATGCACAGAGGTTTGCTGCACTTATGCAGAGGATGTATTTATAGCCTGCAAGTGCTAGTGCTGCATCTTTTAGATGCACATCATTTTGAACAAATTAAAATATTCAAAAGCATCAGGATGTTTGCTTCCTTGGTTATTGAATTCACTTTCTTCTGTCCTTGATGATCTTTTAGGTGTTGTTTGGTACAATGGGGTCAGTCTGGAAGGCTGGTTTTTCAAAAGTGCCAAGTGCAGTTCTTCTCTGGCTGTGTGACTCCAAGACAAGGAGCTCTTAAAGCAGACTATATTTTGATGCATATTTTCAGATCATGACTTGACAAGATTCAGGTAAGAGAAAGGAACATAGACATTTGATGTCTTTTCTCTTAAAAAAAACCCCAAACTAAGACTAAAACATTTAAACTTTTAAAAATTTCGCAAAATAACTCTTGTAGCTATTAAACTTTCCATGGAAATACCTGCCTCATATTTTCCAAGTCACTTTCCACTGCAGCTGTTTCCTAACTAAATAAAATGTCCTGCCTCGTGAATGACCTGCTAGCACTTAAAAAAGAAAAAGAAAAAGGTGAGCATCTGACTGGGCAAGGCTTGTCTTGCTTGAAACCTTTAAAAGGAGGGGGTAATACTGAAGTAAAAAGCTTCCTATTCCCTGAGATAGACAGAAAGGAAAACAAAAGCCCCAAGTTCCCCAAAGTGGAGCAAGAATTGAAAATGTTTCAAGAGTGTCCCCTCCCTGTTCTGTTTGACACTTACAGAATACCTGCACTTTAAAAAAAACCCCTTGAAATATTGACTTGGCTGGAAATGAACAATTAAAAGCACTGGCCTTTGCTGTTCATCACGTATTGGGCAATTACATGGCAGACTGCATTGTTGCACTGTTGGCATGGCTCTGAATTTGGTGTGCAAGACTGAATTGTTTGACACTCAGTTCACTGGCCATTAAATGAGAAAATTATTGCAGTAGCAAAAAGGGCAAATTTTTACCTTACCCTCATGTTTCCACCCATCTCTGTCATTCTCTGTTTATGTGAAAGGGAATGAGGAGGAAAGGCAAATATTTCCCTGCCTCCAGGACTGCAGACAGTTGGAAGAGGTGCTCTGGTGACTCCAGTCACTGCTCCAGATTTGCTTCTTTGTTTTTTCAGACGTTACTGTAGTGGGAGTACATATCTTCTTTATAATAGCACACAGATTTGAAAAGCCATTTTCCTACAATTAGTGGATACTGATTATAAAACCGAACCAAAACCACTGCAGAGAGCCAGGTTAGGGTGATAAACTCCAAGGGTGGGGTAGCAGTTTTTCTTTTGAAAACTGACTTCATCAGGCAGCCAGCTCCATTTCAGCTTGGATGAAGGCTGCATCACATGTGTGGCACATCTTTCAATTTGCATTTTATAAATGCACAGAATACTCCAAACAGGTCACAAGAACTGATGGCTGGCCTGTTAGAACTGCGGCATTATTGCAACTGATGAGGTGTGGAACAAGAGTAGAGGGAATAAAGTCTTTCAGCAGTCTTCATCTGAGTATGTGTATTTAATTTCCTCTGTTCTCCTGAGTGTAAAAGCAGCAGGAAGGTCCCAGAGCACCTCGGACCAGAAGAGCAAGTCGGAAAGCCGAGCTTCCAGTGAGGAGATGAAATCACAGAGCTCCAAGTCCGACATTTCCCCTCGGCCCCTCCTCAGCCGGCCTCCTCTCGGCTCCCCTCAGCTCCAGGCTGGGACTCCCACCAAGTGACCCCCGTGGCAAACCTGTAAAACATTACACAGCATGAATAAGGAGTCTCTTATTAGGCCTGCAGCTGCTGAGATGCAGACAGATGGCAGCAAGGATGTTTTGGAAGAAAGGCATGGCTTGACAAAGAAGCCAGTCTCCCGATAAAGGTTTATACTGGCGCTTTCCTGTGTTTATAATACCATATGCCAGGGCCATGGCCTCTTTTTTCATCATATTGTTGTTTAAATTTTTTTCTAAACCTAATCAGCCCTCAGGTTGAGGAGTCTGAAAAGCAGAAACTCGATATCAGTGTAAGTTTCCCCTTAGAGTTCCTTGACAGGAGTTAAACTGTTGTAGCTGCCTGAGCTCAAATCTGCTTCATGTATAAAGTAAAGCAAGTTTGTCAGGACCAATTGCTCCCGTTATGGAAAGAAAGTCTTATTTTTAACAATATTCTCAAAATAGATTCAACATTGCCCACTTTTTTGGTTGGTTGGGTTTTTTTTTTCCCCTTCGTGTAGATATTCAGTCTTGTTTGCTTCCTTGCTTTTTCCCTGTGTTAGTTTAGTATTACAGGATAGTATAAGCATGGCTGTTTTTGAGGAGGGTCTCTGTGTGTTTTTAAAACCTCTTTCCCTCACAGCCTCACAATCTCAATAATAAGCTTTTCTTAGGTCTAGGCACCTGGTCTCTGGTTTAAGAGCTGCACAGTCATGCTGTTCCTCTATCAGTTTGGTGATAAACTGGTACTTTAAATAATCATCCTTGACCTTTTTGTAGTCTTTCGAGCTGATTGATTGGTTAAAACCATACTGACAGTGGTAGCCAGAGAGGTTTTTGTTCAGGTCTAACTGCTGGTTTGGGGTTTTGTTACTCACAGGACAGTACCCTTAGGATTTCCCCTTGGGTATCTGGCCTCATTGTTCTAGAAGCAGCATAGAGCCAGGACAGAACTACAGTTTCTTCTGCCCCAGAGAATTTTCAGTCAAACTGAGTTTTGGCTGGAGGAAAGTTCTACCTTGAACTGATTCAATACCACCTGGCCCTCCTGTGTTATGCCAAGTACAAGAATTTCCCTCGCATTGGGAAATTAACGTTTTAAAATGCAGCGAGTAGTTTTCCTGGCTTTTTTGCAGCTGCATTAAGTGCCAAAGCAACTCTTTGGCTGCTGAAAGGTGAGGTGTTGGAGCTATACTGACTGTGTCCTCTTAGGGCAAAAAAATTTCTCCAGTAGTAGATAGTTACCCACTTTTTAGCAGTCAGGAGTTAGTTGGGCAATGCACTTTGTGAGGTAAGAACTGAAAAGAAATGGTTATAGCATAGGAGAGATGCTAATGAAATTAAAAAACAACAAGACCTTAAAAGAAGTCTGGGCTCTTCTTTTTCACTTTTTTCTTGACTATTCAAAATACAAATTAACCTCGTCTCACACCTCTTCCATATCTTGGGGTTTTTCTTCTGATTTTGGCCAGAACCTGACAAAAAACATGAATTTACCCTGGTACAGCTAATCCCATGGGACTTTTCTCTAAGTGAAGTTACTGTTGTTCCCACAGGGACTTGGGAAGAATGAGAGGAGATTGGTAAAGAAGATTGGGGCAGCTAAATTGGCCAATTCATCACTCTCTTGCTCATTTGCTAGATTTAGGGATGGATTTTGCATCACTCTGTAGAAGTGTGGCCTTTAAAAAAAACCCAGAACAACCAAATAGAAGAAACAGTGAACACTCGTGTGCTCACTGAGCAGTTAGGTGTCTCAAATAGACAAAAGGGTGAGTTGTATGTCCTGTCCTGCAAAAGTGAAATTCCTCCCTGGTACAGAATCCTGGACATACGACTCCTCCACACCCAGCAAAACAAAAACTGCCATCTGCTTGCCACGTTCTTAGCACATTTCTGGTTTGGTTGTTTGGTTACTTGGGGGTTGCGTGAACTTGCAGGATATTCCTTCTTCTCCCTCTGCCTCCCATTCAATAACAGGATTACAGCAAACTGTTGGCCTAGAGGTAGCTTGCTGTGCTCCCTGGGTTGTGGATCAGACTCTGACCTCATTCTGTCTCTGCTCTCTGATATCTACATCCTGTCAGACCCCCAGGTCCTCGGTCCTTACAGCTTGGCCCTTTGGAAGTGTTCCTTTGCTGCTCTGCACCCAGGGACACGTTTTGCTGGGCACGAGCAGTGGAGCTGGACTTGCTCCTGTGCACCAGGTCTCCAGGATGTCTGCACTGCTCTGGGGTGATCCACACCTGAAAGCAGGGAGAAGAGGGACACCAGGCTTCAGTGCTGTGAGTTTTCCTAGAGCACAGCACTTGCAGGACAATCCCCAGTTGGGTACCAGGCTGCCTGTGAGCTGCTGTCAGCTCTTGCTCGTCAGCTTCTCCTGACTCCCTCTCCCTGCCCTTCTCCCAGGGGTGCAGATTCTGCATCCTGACCTTAGAAACACTGAGCAGCCTGGAAGTTCTGAAAATCTGGCTGCTCATCGTAAGCCAAGAGCTGCCCAACAACCACATTCACAGCCCAGTGACCAGATTTGCAGGAAGGACTCTGGAAGCATTTAAGGAAACACAATCTAAATATCTTGAGAAACTCTGTGAAGTTTGACAACAGTAGAAAGGCTGTTTTCAGTCAGAAAACCCTTTACAACTTGAAATAATTGTGAAGGGATATTTCCCTGGATTTGGGGGCTATTTTCCTTTCATATCTTGTTTTTAGCACTCCGTAGTAAAACAAAACTGAAATGCTGTTGTCCAAGATACCGAAATATTGAAAAAGGATGTTCTCATGTCTCATAAATATCCTCTTCCTCCCTTCAAGTACTTGTATCAAAACAAAAATCTTTAGCTGATTCAATTTGTGAAAGAATTTTTTGAAGAAACCCAGGTTTAATTCTTCCAGTCAAATCAACTGGTTGTATTATTTGCTTCTATGCAGGTGCTCTTTGTGTTCTGGGGACAAGGAATTGATCTGTACCTCTACAAGATACTTCATATTAATCACAAATCAGTTTTTTAATAAATAACCAGAAGGGTATTTCATTAAAAAAAAAAAAAAAGTCTTGTGTATTAGGATATAAGGACATTAAATCTGTAGCATCAAAAGCAGATTTTTAACTCATGCTCTTCAAATAAAGACTTGGCATATATTTGTGCTGTGAGACAGTAGAAATTTTTGTGCTATTCTGTACTGTTGCAATAGCAGTTATTTAGGCAGTGGATAAGCTACTGGATAAATTTTCACATGCTTTCTGACCTTCCTGATGCTGGCATTGCCTAGTCTTCTCAAGTAGAACTGAGATAATTTGGCCCTTGAGATAAAGAAGGAGAGATAAAAGTTATTTTTAGCACTAGCTTGCTTTAGTTCTAGCATTTTGTTCTGTCCTGCCCATCGTCCTGAGTGGAAGGATGCAGCTTGTTTATTATGTTTTACCATATCTGCCCGTCTGGCTTTTGATACCAGGCAGAGCTGAGGTTTACCCTTCAGCAGGTTTCCCCCAGTGCTGGGGCAGCAGATCACAGATCAGCCATGAACACTCAGTTTTCAGTCCTTGTATTTGTTTATTTGTTTTTTTTTTTTCTCCTCTTTGCTGTCCTGGTATTTAAAAGCCGCCTTTTTCTCTTAGAGGAAATGTAGTTTCTCTTTCTTTCTTTCTTTCTTTCTTTCTTTCTTTCTTTCTTTCTTTCTTTCTTTTTTTCTCTTTCTCTCTTTCTCTCTTTCTCTCTTTCTTTCTTTTTTTCTTTCTCTCTCTCTCTTTCTCTCGCTCTTTCTTTCTTTCTTTCTTTTTTGTTCTTTCTCTCTCTCTCTCTTTCTCTCGCTCTTTCTT
>WAAG01062894.1:75731-97894 GCA_013390105.1 Tichodroma muraria | reverse complement strand
AATTTTTTTTTCTATGATTCAGATTCCAGGAAGTGAAAATGCTAAGCAAACTTGAAATGCTGTAATTTTTACAGCAGCAGAAAAAAAAAAAATCTGTGTCCTCTGTAATTACAAGTATTTAGTTCTGCTGTCTTTAGAGATTCCAAATGTTTTGAGCTTATCAGTAGTTATCAGTGTGGGCACTACCCATATTTCCATACACTTTTTTCTCCATCCTCTCTATTTAATATTGTGGAAAATGTTGTAAGCATTATGATTTTTAGTCATAGGGCCAACAAAATGTGGCATTACAAGCAATTTGGAACCTTTTTTCCCCTCTTTGGTCACATCTTCCTCGATGTCACACTCCAGACTGCCCCTGAGAAGTCTCTGCTGGGAATACTCACCTTTGTGTGGCTCCTTGGTGAGAACTGAGCACTAAGCAGCTCCTTGATCCTCCTTGAACTTCCTGACTTTCTCTTAAAACACTGCAGGTGTTTTACCAGGAACTGTCTTTCCCTGAAAACAAATGAAAGTGCTGGTTTCAGGACCACACTGTGTGTTTTGGGGGGAACAGGGCAGATGTGTGGGAAGGAAAGTGTAAGGTTAGGAAAACTATTTATACATTTTATACATTTTTATTTATGTTCTATATTTAGGTATGAGAAGGGAAGTTATTTTTTTCGTCTTCTGTAGTTCTCCCAAGCTCATAAAGCATCTGCTCCTCAGCCTCTGTCACCCTTGCCTGAACCGAAGTTGTTGGTGGCCCTGGTTCTCCTTCAAGGAGTCTTTGTCCTAATAAAGGCACCCATTGAGAGGGCCCAAGGCACACAGGCACTCCAATATTCAGAATGCAACTGCTTATCTCCTGGCAGCATGTTAGTGGAATATGGGTCTTTATACTGACAAAGGGGTAAACTGCAATTATCTATGATTTCTCTTCCTGAAAAAAGAATTGCATGGAAAAATTGAAAGTGGAAGAGAAGAAAATGGAGCTCTTGTCGTGAACACTTTCATGTCAGAGATGCTTCACACACCTCAGTAAATCAGAGGGTTTTGTGAGAATGCTTTCTCTCCTGGCATTTTGGCTCTTTAACTCTTCCTGTCACTGTTCATCTCTGCATCCATGGGCAGAGCTGGAGTGGACTCGATGTCTTGAAAGCTTGGGGAAGGTTCAGCCCAGGTCTGGGGCACAACTGCAAAGTTTTTCACTTTGCTCAAGTTATCTCCTCTAGCTGAAGTCCTTCTAAATGAGGAAAGAGGATTGCAAGATGCCCAAGTTCAGCCCGGATAAATAAATGGGGATAAATGTTATAAATAAAGTAATAAATAAAGGGGATAAATGTTATTTTTTTATCCTTTGAGTTTTTCTATCTTTTCAGTTTTGCTTTCTTAAAATGCACTTTCTTAAAAAGGAAGGTTGTTGGTATGTGAAGCCTGTCCTCCTTCTGATATTTAGAGGGCCGAACAGTTCATTTTCAGAAAGAGTGATAAGATCTCCTGGCAGCCAAAACCAAGAATAATTCTGTTCCCTGGTGTATACCCTTGACTCCCCCCCAAAAAAGGACTTGGACATAAATAGTTGATCAAAACAAAGCCTATGGTCTGATCCCATGAACTGAAGATATTCAGATTCTATTCCCAGTTTTGCAGTACTGTGCTGGGTAAATGCCTCAATTCTCCATCTGTGAAATGGAGATAAATACTTTTTTTTTCTCAGGAAGGTTCTGTCTGAGTTAACAAGTTTGCATGGTCACCCGCAAATGCTTTAGAAGTGGTTGCTGTTAAGATTTCTCTGATTTGCAGCTGGCAGATAATAGCAGGGAGGGACTCAAAGCCATCTTACAAAGACTCAGGCTAACTGTGTTTAACCATGGCTCCCGGAAAACCAGGCTAATTCCCAGGCACAGGATGAAAAACAAAGGACAACCTCCAGGCCACGCTGAATCGATGAAAATGATGTTAGCATTAGAGGCTCAGGATTGAATCTGTAATCAATACACATCTGGAGAGCTCCTTTTTCAGAGTCAGAAAACCAGATCTGCACAGCCACTTAGCTCTGAGCAGAGGTCCCCCTGCCCTTTCTTTTTTTTCTTGTTTGTTTTCATCATTAGAAGTATAAATACCTTTCCATGTGGACCCTCCTGGTTAGGGTAAAGTGATATATTTCTAGTAAAATAACACCTCTGCTGAATCAAAATACCATTCTTGTACAAATTGAACATAAGAAGATGAAAGAAAAAGTATTTGGGACACAGGAAAAAGGAACTTAAATTACTTTTTCAGCAACAAAAAGAAGGCACTGAAGACATTGTACTGAAATTAATAGAATGAAAACTCTTCTCAGGCATTGTTGAACAGCTTGTCAGTAATAAGAAAAAGCTGCTTTTATTGATGAAGTTTGCATTGAAAGTATATTTCAGCAGCATGCAAAGCTAGATCATTCAAGGAATAAAATTCTGGGGGGAAAAAAGGACCAATGATGGAGGGTCAAGTACTTGCACATATAAAAAAAAGAAAATTTCAAAATTTTCTGCTTTGGATAGACAGACCTTTCTGACACAACTTATTCCTTTATTTTTTTCACCACAGAAATGGTACTTAATTTTGCTGAAGCCTGCTTGTGAAAGGCAAATTAGTCCAAATATATTTTCAATATGGGATATTCTTCCAGCAAAGAACATTTCAGCAATTTTCACATGACTCAGTTGAAGTGAACCAAAACTACAGGCTTGAAGCAGGGTCAGCTGCATGTCTCTCCTTTGAGGTCAGCCCTTCCAGAAAAGTCCTTCCAGCTGCTTTCCCCTCTGTGCTGCTCTGCCTTTCTCCTCCTCACTCTGAAATGACTCTGGTACATCCATCTGCACCACGACCCCCCCAAATATTGTATATTTTGTGCGTCACTTACACCATGGTAGAGACTGCACCTTTGGTGGGCCCTGCTTTTGCTGTTAGCAGTGCTGTGATACTATGGAAATATGATGGAAATAGGACTTGGGCGACCACATGGGATGAAATGTTGGCAGACAGTGTTGCAGGAGAATGTTTTTTATGATATCCCTCTAAGAAAACATACATTGTACAAATGTATGTACACTTTTTTCAAAAGTAAAATATGAGAAGCAAAGCTTTGGTTTGAAAGGAAGTATTTCAAATCATGGAAAAACCTGCAGCCATTGTGAAAAATGTGTCTTTACTGTGACTTCTAAAAATCTCCACCTCCATCACTCCTGTTAGGGTGGATGAAGGCTCCTGACAATTCCCCCTTGCACAGCACAAGCCTGGTATTCATCTTCCTGGCTTTTGCCTGTTTACACCCAGCATCTCTGCAATCCAGATGGGGAAAAGCACATGTGACAGCATGTGTGTGTGATTTGGAGCAGCAGATGGGTGCGAATGACAAACTGTTGCCTGTGTAGGCACCTACCTAGAGGATGACTCAGAGTCCTGCCTCTGTGTGTTGCTGTGCTGTTCCTGCACTCCGTGGTGGAAGGGAGCACTGGCAACTCCTGCATGGGAAGGAAGCTCTACCTCACTCAACAGGGATCCCATGCAGGCATCCAGATTTCAGTGCTGATGTCTATTTGTGATGTGCCTCCTGTCTAAGAAAGCACAGACCATGTTAAAAATTGTATCAGGAGAAAAGCAAGGTGGGATTGACTTGATATTCCAACTCTGTAGTAAAGAGAGATCTCGCTTCAGTGTCTTTTTAATTCCTCAAGCGGGGCTGTCACCTGGCATTTTGTGCCCTGTTGAAGTTGCCTTGGCCTATTCTGATCTTGCTCTGAACGTGTTCTGCAGAAAGAGAAGGGTGATGGGAAGTGAAGTGCATGAGAGAGAGGCTGGTGCTCTCTCCATGGTCCTACAGCTTTTGATATTCCCACTGCACAGGCATGGGCATGATGTGATCAGCTAGCACAGGTGTCACACAGTGTCTGACAGCATGACCCCAAGGAAATTGGTGCCAATTCCAGCAGTGGGGAAATTTATGGCCCAAGTGTGTTTTTGCATGCATTTCAACTGGACTGTCACTTAAAATTGTAGGATGGGAGAACCTAAAACTGTGTGTAGCTTATTTCCTTGAGCTAGGCCCTTTAGAGTCAGCAGGGTCATGAGTGCTGCGGCCATGCATGAACATGGACTTGCTAGGTTGGGAATGCACTTAGCACAAGGTTTGACTCGTGGCATTGATTTAAAGCCCACAAATTCTGCAATTTCTCTGTGTGTTAGTCCTGACAGCTCTGCTGTAAGGCGTGACCGGGGTATCAAAAGCAAAGCCCTGCTCTGCCCGTGCTCTGAGCTCTGCTCACTCCGTAGAGCCAGCGGAGCACCAAAGTTTCGGGGCCTGTGGTCCCATAAATTTGAGGTGGGTAATCAAATCCTACTGCTATCTGACTGAAACACATATTCTGTGGCCAGGAATCTGCATGTAAATGTCAGTGGGAAATTATCGTTGTGAATTTTCTGTGTGACAGTTGGCTTTTCCCCTTTGTTTTAAATCAAGGATGAGTAGAAAGATCCCTGGTTTGCTGCTGGAGAGACATCTGAGCCCCATGTGAGCGCCCTGCCGAGGACAGTTGGAGGAGATGGGAGAACTGGGCTGCTTGGGGATGGAGTGGGTGAAATGTGTCGTGCTGGAAGAAGATCACTGAACTGATTTAATTAGTTCTGTTTCAGAGGATTCATTTTTGCTCGGGTCACTGCTACGTTCATCTATTTGCTTTTTTCCCCCCTCTTAGCAATAGACAAATGCAGGGTGATAATTAATTTGGCAGGTTGATTGAGATTGGGTGGCAGAGAGGGGAGTTTTCCTGGATGAGTGATGAAGCATTGCTGGTTGAGCTTAAAGTGAATAGTCTGAAATAGAAAGTAGTTAGTATAAAATCCCCCCAAGGGTGTGTTTAAACTGAATGTACTTTGAGTTTTGACATTGAGGTTTTTCAGTTAGCTACCAGACTCTACGGTGTAATTTTAGGACATTTGCTAGCTGGGGTCTAGCTGTTGAAATATCAGTGCTATTCTTCTGTTTTGTGAAGCCTCAAAACCAGGAAAATGGGGTGTTAATGAAAGAAGTGGCTTGTTTGTGTGGGTGTCAGGCTAAAATAAGCCTTGGCAGAGCAATGCTTTTTTCTTTTCCAGGCCAACCCTGGAAGCTGAGGCTTCACCTGGCCAGACTCATTGGTGCTCTCAGGGTGGGAGAAGGCCGTGTAGGTCAGTCGGCTTTATGGGAGGCCAAATTCTCCTTATCTTAAAATTTTCATTACTTCATCACAGCTATCCCTCAGTGCTACCATTAAAGTTACTGTGTTTCAATAAAATGAGCTGCTGAAACTCTATTACATTTCTGGCTTTCTGCCTCACTGAATTTTGGCCTCGCCAGGGACCAATTCCTGTAGTCACCATGTTTTGTGTTTCACACCAGATGGACACTAAGTTGCCATATTACCATAAGCAAAGTTTGTTTTCTTTCTTCGGGAAGTGCTTGTGGTATCACAAGGGGTCTCATAGGGTCAGACTGCTGGATTCTGCCGCTTACAGAAGTTACGGTTTTGGGGGACAGCGGCACTGCCACCTCTGATACCCCTGACCGAGCACGTGGAGCTAGGATGTTTTCTCTCTCAGCCTCTACCCCCTTCCTCTTTGTGAGCGACTCTGCTCTGCTGAGAGGTTTGAGCTGACAGCTGTGACAAAATGCCACCCTGTGTGCACGAGGGAAGCGCAGAGGTGACCGAACAAGTCGCGCACGTCCCTGTCCCCGCTGCAGTGGCTCAGTTCCCTTGCGCCGGAACCACTTCCAAAGGTTAAATGTCCGGTGAAACCAGGAACTTCATGTGTGTACTGTGAATAGCAAGCAACATCTAAATAGTAAATTTTCTCCTTTTTATCAATATACATTTTTTCTTTGGTAAACTTGCTGTTGTGTTTATCACTCTTGACGTTGTTGTGTTACCCTGGCATTCCCATACTGAGGAATCTTCTTCTCTAAGTGGCTGTTTGTAAATTATGTCTGTGGCTAAGGTGGGAGGGTATCAGAGTAGCTGTGCCTACGGTTTTTATCTCACTGCTACAGGTATTTTTTTCTAAGGCTTTGGTTTTCATGACTATGCTCAGGATGGAAAAATGGGTATATGGAAAATTTGGTAAACACTTTTACTTCTGGATTACTAGTCCACCAGATCAATGTGCCTATTATTAAACTACCAGACCAGTTCAAGGGGATAAGAAAACTATTTATGATCAGTTTAATTATTCTACTCATTTATTCTGAAATTAAATATTCAGATTAAGATCACTAATTTAGGAAGCCTTTGTTCAAACATCTGCAATACATCTGCAAGTAATTCTTTGTGTGGTTTCCATCATTGAGGATCACTGAAGAATAAGAAAATAACCAAAATAAAAAAGGGGCAAAAACCACCATCACCACCTCCCTTCCACCCCCCACTCCCCCAAAATCATGTCTTTTCTCTATTTTACTACAACCAACACCACCACCTCCCTTCCAACTCCCCACTCCCCCAAAATCAGGTCTTTTCTCTATTTTACTACAGCTCTGCCTCCCAAACCTGTTGTTTAAAATCCTCTTTGATGTGTGAAGGATTAATAGGGATCTGAGAAATTCAGTGGTAGGAGTGAAAATAATAGAAATACGCATGGATTTGTTTTACTACTGTCATCTGTTTAAGTAGTTGTGACAAAAATTCATATAAAACCAGATACAGGGTGTGGAGGTGGATATTCCTGTGCCTTTTCTTTTTCCCACCTACTTTTTTTTTTTTTTTATTTTTTAAATTTCTCAGCAGCTTCACACTCTGGAGTTAAACATGCTTATTTTCAGGGGTGCTGTGGAGCAAGGGGCACAGTAGCTGCCCTGAGCCCACTGCTGCCAGCTTGCTGTGTCCCACGTCTTCGTTTCCCTTTCCCACCCCGTGAGGAAGCCAGGATCTCTGAAGAAGTCAGATGCAGTTTATTGTCTGGAGATAAAAAGGTCATATGCTGCCATGAGAAAGTCCTCCAAACTGCAGACTCCTGCTGTCTCACCAGTGCCAGATGCGATCTCATTCCTTGGGAGCTGCGTCCCTGGTTAGGAGCTCGGGACGATTCCTTCACCGTGCCTTCGGGACAGTCGCTGCTGCTGCCTTTGGGTTGTTCTCTGTGCTGCTGTGCCCATTCGGCTCCCCTCAGCCCTGCTCCACCAAGGCCCTATCTTCCCCATTCCCTGCTGCCACCGTGGCTCACTGTCCTGCTGGCTGTCCCGGTACAGCGCCTGCCTGCCACAGGGGGATGTTCTGAGGGGTGTTCTGCGCAGCCTCTGGCAGTGCTGTGGTTTGTTACTTCACCTCCCAGCCAGGTTCTCAGAGGGATGGAGGAGGCAGCTCCCTCCAGGACTTCCAGCTTCCCCAGGGTAGCAACCTCAGAGGACTTAACACATGGGGCTCAGCCTGCAGAGAAGCCATTCACTGCAGCTCCTCTTCAGACCCATCGTTGTACCTTGCCGGCCCTGCCTCCAGTTCAAAGCAATGCTGAGTTCCAAAGCATTTCTGCCTCTGCTGCAGTTTAAAAAGCTTACCTCTGCTTCCAGCTGCTGTTCAGCAGCCCAGAAACCTTTAAGACAATGTCTTTGATTAGGAAGCAGCTGAATTGCTCTTAAATGCTAACCTCCAATTTATTACTTTGGTTGGTTTGTTGTGGTGAATAATTTTGTTTGGTGTTTTTGCTTGGTTTTTTCTAACCAGTCTTGGAACTAAGGCTGGCCTTGGTGATTTGCAGGACTACAAGATGTTTGGAGCATTTGGGTGGAGAGTTTCCTCTCCACAGTGGCTGTGATGACACAAGCATGCAGCTCACACATCTGGCTGAACAGCTCAGCTCTGACATCTTGCGCTTTGTGCTGACCCTGGAAGCTGGCCAGGGGTTGTGGAAAAGGGATTGTTTTTCCAAATACTGGAATCCTTTGCTGTCTGTGTGTCATGGCCTGCACATGCCTGTGTGTGATCACTCTCACTGCAAGGAAGGCATCTCCCACACTTTGGATGCCCCAGGGCAAGGTGCAGCTCTCCCATTTGCTGGAGAAGGTGGTCAGAGCAGCCAGTTGCTCCCCTGTTATGTTATCAGGATCTGGCCGTGGTAAATCTCAGCAGCTCCAGCCTGCTTAGCTACTCCTGCTGATGGTGTCCACACCGAAATTCCCTCCCTAAATCACTCGAGTCAGTAAATCATCTCATTTATCTTGATTACCATTGAAATGCAGGGAACAGCCTATCGGGTAGAAGGAATCCTACTCAAAATAGCATGTGCAAAAACACCCTGTTAGTTTCTGCATGACCTGACTCCTGCATGTTTGTAAAAATAAATGTTTCCTCTAATATGTAATCAAGGAAATAATTTGTGCTTTTTATTTTTTTTGTTACCGAAAAAAGAACTTATCGGGAACATTTTGTGCCTACATGTTGGTAACAAACAGTTTCTTATTACCAGTGGAAATATGATCCTGACTGGAGCATGCCTAATACCCATTCAGTCAGAGAATATGGATCATACTGTGCCCATTCAGCACAAGCTGTAAGGAGGCAGTGTCAAAAAACTCAACAGTGAGACACTGTTTCACATCCTCAACATGCCCATTCAACTAAATCTCTTCCAAAGAGGGAAGATGTTATGCTCATGTTTAAATAGAAGCTCTGCTATTTTGGGGAAAGTTGAAACCAGGTGCCAGCCTGATTGGATACTCCTATCTTGCTCTTCTGGATTCTGACTCCCAAATATAAACAACTCTTAAAGCTGCAGGCTACCACCCAGACAAAACTTCTCACAATCTCATTGGAAATTTACTTTTACCACTGCTAAATGTGCCAAATCCTTGCAGCAGGGGCAAAAAGGCATTTTTTGCAGGTTCTCAGCTGTTAGGGAGAGCTCAGGCTGCCCTATTCATGTATCACAGTGAGAAATGTTAGATGCAAGTGTTTGGCTCCCAATCACAGATGGAGCAGAGGAGCAATTTCACATTCCTGTGCTTTGCCTTGTGTTCACCTTCCACTAGAGAGGGCAGGAGTCTTTTATACTCACTATAATGGAAATGAGGCATCCAGCCACAGTCTAAGTCTTTAAAATCCAAGGGAAGGAGCCAGTGAGCTGGGGCAAGGCTCTCACGTGCGTTTAACTATGTGATCCTGTGGGATTCTTGAATTCCATATATTGTCTTTGGTGACTACTGGCTGATATAGCTCACTTTTGTCATCACCATCTAATTGTTTTTAGAACAGTAAAAGTGTTGTGTATGTGTACATATGTGTCAATATAAAATTCCAGCGTAATAGACTGTAATCTGAATGGAATTAGAATGGACTTTGAATTGATTTAAAGGGTTTTATTAAACACTAAATACAACTATTTCATTGGTCCTCTTTAATACTTACAAGGAAAGGATCTGCTCATTCTCTCTAATGAAACTGTATTGAGTGTCATATTTGCTTTCATAAGTCCATATGGTTACAAAATGTGTTGCATTCTGCTGCTGAGGACTCCTTCCCCTTTCAAAGAATATACATGGGACTGCTTGTATTTTAAATATTAGGTTTTGTTCCTGACTTGTGCCCAGTTGGAGAGGTTCTTATAATAAGATTATGCCTTTTCTATTTCTCTGACTTGATTTTTGGGGTCAAGGTTTTTTGGTTGGCTTTGTTGGAGGCTTTTTAATCTTGTTTTTTTTTCCAGCCATTGCATAGTTAGCAGTATTGCTGTTTCGACGGTGACAAAATTAAAGCAACAGTCCAGAAAAGATTATATAAGGGAAAAACAGGACTTACAAACAGCTGAAATGGTTTAAATTGTCATACTTTACTTTCTGTCTTTTTATTTGTTTAGATCTTCTACAATATGTGTGGGTCCCATTATCCTGCAGTTCCCAAATGCTAAGGAGGCTAAGAATTATCATTTATGAATTTTAATGAAAGTTGAAATCCTTATGTAATCATTTGCTGGGGCTTTAATTAAACAACCATATAGGAGAAGAACTGCATTTAGAGAGGTGAGGGCTGAAGATGCTAATTTTTAAACGGCTTTGTTCTACTTCAATATAGGTATCTCAGATATCTAATGCAGACAGTCTTTTATACCATTCCTTTCTCCTTTGAAGGTATTGTTGCATTTGTGAATATTAAGTTTTAAAACCACAAGCCAAGAAATTTCATGGTGTTTATAGCAAAAACATGAAATTGAGAGCACAGGCAACCACCCTGCATCTTCAAAAGGAGATGACCCCTTTCACTTCTCCTTTTCCGTCTGTGGCTTTTCTGCCTGGGGTTTTGGTATTGGGGTCTTTTCCATTCCTGCCTCCTCTTCCACTGACAGTCCTCACCACCTTCAGCTGGAATGGCAGAATGTTTTCCCTGGAGATCTGTAAGTCAGTTATTAGGGTAGAACCAAGCAGTTGGTTTAAGCAAAGCCCATGTTTTTGTGCATTCCTGAACATGCAAGAGTTGTTCTTCTTGCTAAAAGCTGCTTTCATCTGTGAGTATTAAAACTGTCAGAGATGGGTTTCCAGGACAGTTTCAGATGAAATGTAAAGTAGCTCCTTTTCTTCTAAGAGAGACTGCATGCTTATAAGCTGTGTGGGAGTTTGATTTCGGTTTTATCCCCCCTTTTCTGCTGCTGACACACTTAGCCTTACTTGCCTGGACACTAAGAATAATAAATTTAATGCTCTGAGGCTATTTATCATCACTCTGGGCCAAACTGATTCCAGAGAACTTTCAGAAGAGTTGGTGGGGTCTGGAGCAAATCCATCTGTTAGTGATAAACATAAATCCCCCTACTTCCAAGTGCATTTTTCTGTCAGTGTCTCTGTTTGCAAGCATGCACCAATTAAACAGTATATTATTTTCTTTTTCCAAGATTTCAGAAGGTTGACTCACTCAAGTGGATTTCTGCACACGCTCTGTTTTTTCTGAGTGTAGTTGGTTAGTTGTTTGATTTGAGGGTTTTTTTATTTTATTTTTGTGGAGGCTTTTGGTTTGGTTTTGGGCTTTGTTTTTGCTTTTAATTCTGTTTTCTTCATCTTTTGATTTCTATTCAGTTTGAGGAAATCGTGATTTCTACCTAGCCTGATAGTGCAGGTGTACTTTCTTTCCTCTGTTTCTGGGTATCATGCTCCAGCACTCACTGTTTGTCCATGGAAAGAAAATCAGGTACAGAGGTAACTGAGCAGAGCGTGGCTTGCTGAGCAAAAGGTGTCACACTGAGGCAATCATCCCTCTGTAGAATGCTGGCCTGGCAGAGATTTTGTTATAACCTCTGGGGATTTCTTCTTTCTGTCTTAAAGCTTGAGGCCTTTTTGTGTGGTATCTTTTTCATTATGTTTTTCATTCCTTCACTCCTGTGTTAATAGGAACCACCATATGCCAAGAACATTCTAGCATGAGATGAGCATGGTTTTTTTAGATAACGAGGCAGAAATAATTTATAGCCAAGTAAGATTTTATAAAAATGGGAGGAGAAGGTTGGTTTCATAGGTCATGGAATTGACTATAAAGCGTGAAAACAACCTCACTGTTTTAACTGGTGACAGTCACAGCCCATGTCACTCAGCAGAACATCCTGGCACAGTGAGAGAGATCAGTGGTGTGGGCATTGTTTTAACCTGGGGACAATGGATCCATCAACAAAAAGACAAATATGGCTGATTCCACCAAGGCACCTCTGCAGAGAAATTAAATTGGACACAGGCTGTGTAACCTGCTATAAGCAGTTTGCTCATAAAATGGTGACAAAATAAGGAAGGGGTCACTCTGTTGGTTCCAGTGAATTTGTGAATGCCTCAGTGGTGACTTTGGCTTCTCTCCTGTAAGTGATGTTGATGGTTAGACACTGGCAAGTTGAGCAAGGATGAGCTGTTACAGCCTTTGGACTCACTTTTCACAGTAGCATTAGCTGCTGCTGCAGCATCCAGTGTGTGGAGCCCACAGGATTGCCCACAGGTGGTGGAGGGGCAGATTAGAGAAGGGGAAACAAAAGCTACCTCCAAGCTGGGCAGGAGGAGGAGTGGAGCAGAGCAGGAGTTGGCTGTGGGGTTGAAAACTCGCTGTGGAGATGTGAAGCACCAAGCAAGAACAGGGATCAGAATGAGCAAACTGCCTAGAGGTGAATGAAAGTTTAAGAGTACTCGGTTTAGGTGTGAGGATTACTGGGGATCACGAGTAACCGCCCTGGCACACACCAGTCTGGTTTGCCCGGACTGCCTGCACTGGGAGCATCCCTACATATGGGAAAAGTAATTCCAGGCCTGACTTGTGACTGCACCTCTCATTTTTGGTGGCAGTAATAAAGCAACCTTTCGCTTTTCAGTGGGGGTAGGAGAGTGAAGAACCTGGCAGTGTGCTGTGGCGGTGGATGGATGGAGAACCCTGCAACTGCTCCCAAGGGTCTGCTGAGAAAGCCACTCTGAGCAGAGCAAAGGGCTGCTGTACCCACAACAGCTCACACGCCACAGCCGGGTCTGCAGAAGGACAGGGAGGGCCTCGTGCACAGCGTTCCAGCGAGGTTTACTGCAGGCTCACACCAAGGGAGCCATGCCCAAGGGAGCCAGGGACAGAAGACCCCACACAATGCAGGGTCTCGGGTTAAGCAGGGTCAGGGGCCAATGGTCAGGGGGCAGAGGGGAGGTCCAAGGGCAGGGCAAGGGGCAGTGACCCATAGGAACTGGGGCTATTACCTAGTGCAGCAGGGCAACACGGGAGAAGCCTCCTGTGTTACTCTAAGCTAAAGGAAAATTACAAAATCCATGTCAACCTTTTCCAAGGCATAGGCTCTGGACCTTATGCTACGCTTGGTTTGAAAGTGTGGTGTGTGCTGCCAGGTGTCTGTAGAGCCTGGAGAACCACAGTGGCCACAGCCAGGCCAGTAACATTAACCCTTCTTTCTTCACTGCGAGGTTTGCCTTTCGTGTTGATCCACTGACAGGAATCTGGAGGTAAAGCTAGCCCTTATCATGCTGGGATCACAGGTGGTCAGACTCAAGACAAATTAATTTTCTTTTAGCCAAGTAAATTAAGAAAGGAGGAACTATTTTCTCCCAAGGCACAGGAGCTAAGTAAAACTGAAGAGGGGTTTTTGGTCCAGAGAAGCAGGAGCCACAGAGGAAAGACAGGTACAAGGGATCTGGCAGAGGCTCTTTGAAGCACATAACCTTTGGAAGGTGCATCTCCTGGTAGTTTTTGCACACCAGTTATTTACTGAGGCCAGCTTTCCTAAATATCAAAGCTGTGCTTCATGCAGTGATGGAGAACAAATAGGGAAAAACAGCATAGCCTGTGTTTCCACCAACAGTATATGGAAAACAGGAAAAAATTGCAGTGAAATGAGGAGGGCAATCACAATGCTGTATCAGGTAAAAAAAATGATGTGACGTTTCTGATCCTTGATGCCTATGTGCATATGTGGTTTGTCTCCAGTTATGGAGGTACATAGTTGTAAGTAGGAACTTATAAAGAAGGGGCCCTTGGAAAAGAAAAGGATAAGTAGGAACAGTTAATAAAGATAAAAAAGATCTCATCATAGGAGATGCATGTGGCTTTCCTGATTTTGCAAAGTAATTTCAATCTCTTGTCCTGGGATAAGTGTTTTGAAAGCATGTTCTACAGTAAGTGTGGGTTGTAAATCACCTACCTGTGAACTAGGAGAAGGCATTTCCTTTGGGAAAGAATGTTGGGAAAAATGAGCATGAAAATGTTCATGACATGTCACATTAGCCCTTCTACCTTTCATTCACATATTTTTACATTTGCATTAAGCAATGCTTCTGTGTGCAGGAGCAAACAATGCCCAGAAGAAATCCCCAAGTAGATGAACAAAAAAAACATAATTCAATGGTGAAACAGATTTAAAGCTGTTGCTAATTATCATGGCTGATATAAAATGTACACTGATGATTAATCAAATGTCCCCTGATTTTGATAACGTCCTTGCTGATGTATCAGCTGTCCTTTTGCCAGATCAGTATTAAACCTTTGGCTAAAGCTGAATCTATGGCAGTGGGAATTTTATTGGTGTGAGCAGAGTTGTGATGCCAGATGTGTTTGGGTTCTGAATGTGAAGGTACAATGCTACATGGCTTTATTATGAAGCTAAAAGCTGTGTGAAATAAATCGTAAAAGCAAACCTGTTTATTTCCAACAAAAATGTGTAATGGATATAAAAGCATGAGTGTTTCAATTAAAACTAATCAGTGCAATTTATCACTTACCTCTGCTTTTCTTTGTCTTTCAGCTCATGGGGCATTCTGAATGGGATCACAAACGAGGACCCAGAGGCTCACAGGTCAGCTGCTCAGTATTTTGTGTTTGATTTCGGCTTTTCCTTCATTTGAGGCATTCAATCAAGTTTTCCATCTGAATTTGACAAAATTGTTAATTTTGTTAATATTTGCAGGGTTTGGAGCAATGGAAAAAAAGCATAAAACCATGACAGCTTTCATTAATATAATTTTTGAGCTGTAATTCAAACAGTTGATCCAGTCAGAGCTGAGTCATCCAACAAAAAGGTTTTTTCAGAAGCAGAAAGATGGATTAGATGTATGGAGAAAGCACTTCTTACTCAGCTGTCTCCATCAGGACATCAAAGGAATGCAATTTCAAATAATGTGTCTACGTTTTGTTTGGTGGGTTTGTTTTTTTTTAACCTGACAAATTCGTAAAACTTGGATGGCTCTCTCACCATGAATCCTTTCATTATTGACCAAGCTGTTAGAACTGTATGGGGAGGTGCAGAGAAGCCACGTGTAGCCACTGGTTTGCTCTTTACCCGTCACTGGAAGGAAATTCTGCAAGTAGAGTTAATGGTATCACAGTACACTTTAAAATTATCTACAGAATTACAATTGCTGCAGACGAGACATCACTACCAATACTGATGTTCAGGACTTTTCTTGCTTGGGTAAAATAGTCTTTCCCATCGAGTGCTGAAAGAAGATAAATACATTATTAGCACCCCAGCATTTTGTACCTGCTTTCACTACAGGTGAAGGATTTTCATGTGGATACTTTGTACAAATGACAGTCCAGATGTGTCATGAAACATTAAAAAACATAAATATAATGAGGTGGGAAAAGAAAACTGTAGAATCATAGAACAGTTTGGGTTGGAAGGGACTTTAAAGATCATCTCACTCCAACCCCCTGCCATGGGCAGGGACACCTTCCACTGTTCCAGGCTGCTCAAAGTCCCATCCAACCTGGCCTGGAAAACTGCCAGGGATGGGGCAGCCACAGCTTCTCTGGGCAGCCTGTGCCAGGGTCTCACCACCCTCACAGAAAAGAATTTCTTCCTAACATTTATTCTAAACCTTCTCTCTGGCCATTTGAAGGCATTCCCCCTTGTTCTCTCACAGCAGTTCCTGATGGAGAGTCCCAAAATCACCCAAGCTTTCTGATAACTGTGTGCTGTGCTACTGCCCAGACACAAAAACCAAGGAAGAAAAGTTTCATTAGAGAGAAGAAAACATGCCTCAGTTATTCCACTATAGCTTTAGATTCTCATTTACATGACTCTGAATATTATCTAGATAGGAATAGTATTAAACCTAATTTAATTAAGTTCCTTGAAAGCTTAGGACAAATTAAGGTTCTGATTTTGCATGCAATAGCAAAGATTTTTTTTATCCTTTTGTGATTCAGTTACATTGTTGAAAGTTTGTCCTTTAAAGAATGCACCTGTTCTAAAAAACAAGATCTTGCTGAAAAATTAAGGTGAGTGATGTGTTAGGTATACTTAAATACCATAAAACCTAGAAAGAAAAAAACGGAAGTGGAATCACTGGTTTACCATAATGAACTCATTACACAGATGAACTCAAAGCTATTCTATCAAGACTCATTAAAAAAGCTCTGATTCAGTGAAGGGATTTTTTTTAAGAGCTAGTAGGTTTTCTATGGCATGTGTTGAAACACGAGGGAAAGCTACTACAGTGCATGTCATACCTCTTAATGGCCCACTTGGAAAACATGTTCCTTTTCTGCACGTAGGAGTTAAATGCAAAGTGCTGTAGTTACAGGTAGGATGGATGTCAAATCAAATACACTGAGGTCTACTGGAATTTCTGTTTGCAGCAGTTTGTCTCGTGATAAGCATCTGCAATTCAATAGAATGTAAATGGCACAAGGCAAAAGCTGTCTTTACAATATTTAACTTGCTCATGACTTCTACCATGGCCGTCACTGCACTCCCCTTTTTAGAGACTCCCACATATATGTGTATGTATGTTGTAGGATTCCTTTTCTTTTAGAATAATTATACTATTAAGGCTGCTCTAATTAGATTGTATTATAGGTTGCCTTACAAAGAGCGGTGTGTTCCTGGCTACGTGTTCTTTTTTTTCCTTTCTTTTTTCATCCCTGAAGACAGCACTGCCTGCTGTAAGTGCTTCGTGCTGAGAATTTACACTATGGATTTGAAATGAAGCAGGAAGTGCAAAGTGAATTTCATTACATTTCATGCTTAATTTTAAAGATTAGTACATGATAGAATTCAGAATTTGGGCTTGAAACTTCAAAATTGAGTTCCAAATTAAAAAAATTCCTAAGTATTTAGGAATATTTAATCCACCTAAAGAAATCTCTCCCTCTCAGATACATACATGCAGTCTGTAGAACCACATCATGTGAGGGGAAAACATTCATACCCATTTGTAATGTTGGCACGTACCACAAGAAAGTGTGACTAGCAGAATTCATCCTTGGAACATTATTGCTCTGCAGAAAAAATATGCAAACTGTATTTTAATCATTCTACTAGAACATAGTACTTGATACTTCCAAGATCTTCCAGGTGGGTCCCACAGCACACTTCGTGCACACGTTTTTACAAGGGCTCTTGGATGTGTGGGAGTAATTTGTTGCTCTGTCGTCAAGACTTGTTTGGCTTGCTGGAGATGTAGGCGTAGCCCCAGAGTCAGTGGAATCGAGCAGTCGTTCCTCCAGCATTGTAAAGAATGATGATGGAGAGAGGAACACGGGTCCAGCCTTTTTAATTCTCTTTAACTATAAAAGCTCTCAATTATATATCCGAGGTGCTGCGTTTTACCCCTCCAGTTCCTAAGCAACAGCTATTTTCAGATTGAGTGCATCTGGTGTTGTCTACCTACTTCAGGCTTCTTTCTGCGAGGTAGCTCGTCACTGGCAGCCAGGCTGTTCACTGCCTCAGCCTTTTGTCGTGGCACTGCAAGGACACAGATGCTTTAGAGCAGCAGGAGAAGCTGGGAGCTAACCGGTCGCGACCTTGCAGCTCACAAAAAACTTTTGTGCGTCGGGGAGCTCTGCCATCTACAATGAAGAACAGGAGTCAGAAATAAGGTTCTTGCCACTGGTTTGGGACAGAAGCCCTTTTCTCAAGTCTGGAAAAGCCTCTAGAGCAGATTGAGAATCATGAGCCGGAAATCTCTGTACTTGCTGAAGCGAAGGTGGGAGTCGATTCCCGCTGCTGACCAGGTACTGTGCTCTGGGAATCTGCTGTGGTTTAGTCTGCCCTCAGTGCCCCTGTAAAGAGACTTAGAGTGGTTTAATGGGGTTGTAGGGGTTCTCTGAATACAGTGAGAACCAGCTGATGGTTATGTGCCCTTTCCAAGACGAATGCTGCAAAATTGGTAAAGCTGTTTTTGCAAGAGTAAGTGCTTGTGAGCGTGGAGATGCCACGGCAGCCCACTAAAGCAGATGTATTTAACCAATAACATCGCCCTGTCTCCAAAAGGAGACTCTTCTAAAGCCTTTAGGAGTATTTTAAACTGAGTGGCTAAGGAAAATTGTAGTCTGCTGTTGATGGGTTCCTCGGTGCATGACTTTTTTGTATTTCATATCTCACATATGTGAGTGAATGTGTGTATGAAGTCACTGAGGCACTGGCAGAACAACGGCGTTTTCAGAGTCGTCTTGGTTGATGTGTCATTCCAAGTGTGTTAACCAAGATGAGGAGTAAAGCAGATGTAAACAGAACATATGTAAACATCTGTGGGAAAAGCAAACATTGTCACCAGAAGCAGGACTAAGATCTGATGAATGGCGGTGTGATTAATATACTTCCTACTTTCTCTCCAGGCACTCCAAGATTCTCTGATTTGTTGTTTTTTTTTTCCAATACCTTGCTTGGAATGTACAGATAATAAAAGAATAATTACAGAAATAATATTGGTGAGCTAACAGCTCCACTCTCTTCTCAATCATAATTCTATCTCAGTCTTCCATTTATAAAACAGTTCACTATGAATGTCTTTATCCATAGAAAAGAGACAATTGTTTGACAGGAGGAAGGATGGACAACATAAATGCATCCCAGTTTTTGAGAAGCATCCTCCTGTGTATTTTCATTAAGAGGGATAAGGGCAAGGCAGATTACATACCATATTTTATGGAGTTACAGATTTTAAAGATAAATCATACCACTTGGAACTTTTAGAGATCTCAGACATAGTAGTTGTCAAAAAAAATCCCCATGCTGTCACAGTATTATTGACAATAAAATAATAAGGCACTGTTGATTAATACAATTTTATTGTACTGAAAGGAATTTAATTGATCCAGATCAGTCCAGCATTCTTAAATTTCCGAGAAAAAAAGGATAACAAATGCTCTGTTAGGAAGTGACTCATTTGCCATCTTGTTTCTGTTAAGAAGACGTAGAGACACTAATGGTATTTCAAAGGAAAGCTGGTTTTCAGCCTTACTTTTCCAGCATTTCCTTTGAATCACTCTAACTCTCATCTTGCATTGCATCATACATCATATTGTAATACAGTATGTGGGAAAAATAAGTATTCCTCACCAAGGTGTGAGGTGTGCTTGGCTAGACTGAGCTGTGTATCAGTTCCACCATCAGTTGCTCCAGCCCTCTGGAGGGCTTCAGAAGAGGAAAGGAAATTTCCCTGACCCATCTACCACTCTGGGAGAGTGAGACTCAGGAAGTGATGCACGTGAACACAGTTAACTTAAGCACAGTGTGAGTCTGTAGGGACTGACTGAAAGAAAATGCAGTTACTGCGCAAGATGACAACCCCAAAGAGGCAGCTCCATGAGGGATTTTAGGCTGATCCTGTTCACAAGTTATTGTATATAAAAAAAAATACTTCTGCCTTTTGGTGCAAATTCATTCTTTAGTCCGTAAAGGGATGCAGTCACATACTGTATTCTAGGCTGACCTTGACAAAATGACTTTATATTTGGCAGGTAAGTAGTAACATTGTATGTTACTTCTCAGAGTAGATAAAAGATATTTGTGATAACAAAACATCTCCAAATAAGCTTATATCCACATAAAATGAAAACAAAAAACAAACAAAAAAAACTAAAGGAAGGAAACAAAATCGAATTTTAAAAGTGGGATATTTGGCTTGATCTTTTCTAGTGTAAAACAATGTGGCAGGTCTGACTTTTAAGAAAGTGGGAGCTGTAAGTCCACAGTGAAGTTTGATACTCTATTTGAACATACTTTCTGGGTTTTTAAGTCATAAAGTAATTTTTATTCCTCGTCTTGCATACTCTGCACGAAGTCAAATAACACCCAGAACTGTTTAGGCAAGGGTGTAAGTAAGGGTAGAGCAAAAACAGGAGTAATTGTGATGTCTATAGACAATATAGTTGGAGGTTGTTGGTTTGGTTTTGGGTTTTTTGGGGGGTTTTTTTTGGAGCTAGGTTGTTATATAATTTTATTTTTGATCTTTTGAGCATTGTTTATGCTCTCAGACACTGCATCACAGAGGTCTCCATGGTTTCCAGGCTCTGGTATGACAAAGGAATTTTCCGCTCATTGTTTTGTATTTTATGTGTGTGAAAGAGCGAGGAAAGTAGATTTAACTGTGAACCCTGAATTAGATTTTTTTGGGGGTGGTTGATGAAAAATGTCTGATCTACCTGTTCATTTGTATATGTGGAAGATACACCTTTATCCTGAGGGTTTTTTGCATGGGTAAATTTAAGCTAAATAGTGATAAATTGAATACCACATATTGGCCTTTATTTAACAAACTGTAATATTTCTTAGTTTTTGAATCTTTAAAGGCTTTGTCAATAATTTCAGAAGGAATTACCTTTCAACTAAGGAAAGAATTTGTGAATGCTTTTCTTTCTTGTCCATCCAGCTGTTCAGACTGCTTGAAAGCCCTCCCTGAAGGGAGGGTACAGGTTTGGGGAATAATTCTTTGTTGGTTTTATTTGGTGTATGTGCCTGAGGATCTTGTTTCTTAGACTCATCCTAATTTTTTATTCTTCAGAACTTCAACTGAGAATGCTTTCACTGAATGGATATGGATTTTAAATGTTGTGGTGACCAGATGGGCCAGAGGTGTTAAATATTTGCTGTAATGCTGTAGTATTTCCATCTACCTGAAATTCCTTGTAAATTTCATGAGCTGTAGCCTTTGAGCGTAAGTTGGTTTTGCTACTGATCCTAAGACTGGAGAAATCTTCCCACATTATCCCATGATGGAAATTTCTAATTGTTTCATTGGTGACTGTGAACTTAAAAACACAAACTAGATTTCCACAATGATGTAAGAAGAACATAACCAATAGCTGCCACAGGGATTTATATACACACAGCTGTGGATAGTTGAAAGGAATGGACTATGCAGCTCAAAAAAAAGCAGTAATATATTTTTTTAGGTAGGAATTCATGCTTACAGCAGCATAAGCAGTGGTAATGCCTTCTGTAGCATTAAGTCCCCAGTTCAGATTGTGATGGATTAGTGTAAAGCCCATGAAGTGATGCTTCCCTTGCCCACCAGTGATTTACAGCACAGCTCTGCCTGAGGCAGTTTGCATGTACAGTGCAGTATCCTGTTCCTTGCCATTGATGCGGTAGATGGGACAAACCTCCACAGCCTGCAACCCAAGCAGGGTGCTAAGCAGCAAATAAACTGATCCTGACTGAGTCAGAACTGTGAAATGATAAACCAAGGGATTTTCTGAGTTTCATATAACATTACATCATGCAGCCACCGTATTCACTGTGTGTTCAGAGTCCTGCTGGGACACGTCACTGCAGTGATCCTTGTATCTAACCAAATCCCTTCTACTGCACCTGGAAACAGTTTACAAAATAAAAATAAAAAGGTTTCCTGTTAAGAATGCTTTTGTGACTTTTCACAGTTATTCATTGATAATAAAACCTTACATTATCCTTTCATTCAGCAGACAAGCTTTCAAAGCTTTAGTGGAAGAGCAGAGATTTGCAGGGTTTAGGATGTTATGAGAAAGGGGCCTCATGGGAGGGTTGTGGGTTGGTTGGAATATTGAGCTGGGGCTGGGGGAGGAGAGTTGCTTTTGCACAGCAGGAAAGGTGCAGAAAGCTGAGTCTGGGATTAAGAAATGATCTAGGAAATATTTCCTTGCTTTCTAATGCAGCAGATGAGTGATGCAGAGCAGAAAGCTATCTCAAAGAAATAATCTGCCTCAGATTTGTCCCTGCTTCTCTTAGAATAAGGAGTTGAGCCACAGGCACTATCTGAGTCTCTGGGACCATGTCTTTTTGTCCTGCAGGCTTTCCACCCTGCTGCTCTGAGGTAAGGCAGATCTGTCATACTGGCAGTTGTGACCCAGATGATGTGGGCAAACCTCCTGCAGCATTCCCCATCCATCACTCCTAGGATGAAGAAAAACCTTTTAAATGGTGTCAGCCACCCTGTGAATCCTCTTTGCTCTCAAATTCTCTATCTCAAAATGACTGGCAGGGGGACAGGAGTGGATTGGAAGCTCAGTAATGACTTTCACTCTGTCATGTCACTATTATTCATAACTAAGCAGGAGCTCAACACAGATTCCCAGAACTGTTGCCATTCTTCTTCAAAACCTTCTCCACCATTATTCCTCTGAGATTAGTAGTGCAGGTCCTGGTGCTAGTCAGGCAGTCCAGCTGGGTGACAGAGAAGGTTGCTGACAATACTGCAATTGTATTTTATTTTATTCAGTGAGCAAGTTCCAGTTCAGGAAGGTTGCAATTTGTAGGATCACAGCCGTGCTGCACATCAGTGCAGTTTGGGAAAGGAATCAGTACTGAAATGCAACCACGAGTGGGAAATCACATCCTGGTGAAATGACTCCTTGAAGAAGCAGCATGGTAGGAGTATAAGAAGTCTGGCATGGTGCCATTACTCTTGGTACTTTGAAAAACAGAAATAGTGGCAGAAGCTGATAATTGTCTTTTTTTTT
>WAAG01062894.1:9182-75698 GCA_013390105.1 Tichodroma muraria | reverse complement strand
TTTTTTTTTTTTTTTTGCCAAGCTTTTCCTTAGGCTAGGGAGTGCATGTCCACTGGTGTGGTGCAGATATAGACTGCCTATGGCAATTGCTTTGAGAAGATGGGATTGTGAACTGCCATCATTTGGAGAAGAGGAAGGAGATTTTTTTCCATCTGGGATAATCAGACTCCTGAAACACCCCTTAATCTCCCTGCATTTTTCTCTCTTTCTGGCAGTTTTCATAATTTAATTTTCAACAGTTTTCATAATGTAGTTAGCTCATTTCTAAACCCTGTTTTTTATATGGTGTAGTTTTCTGACTGAAGTTTTTACTTCTCAGTTGCCTTTTATAAATTTAGAGTCCTAAGGTCTTCAGGTTAAGAGATTTTGTTCATGTGCTTTTTGGGGAGTGGGGTTTCTTTGTTGTTTTGGGGTATGGCCTGGGTTTGTGAGAGGTTTTGTTTGTTTTCTTTGGGTTCCTTTGGGTTTTGTTTTCTAGTTGCAAACTTAGTAAAATATTTTTTTTAGATTTAAGGGGATTTTAAATTTATTGGCATCTGATGGTTAAAGTTGCTGGTTACCTTTAAGACCCATAAACTTACAGACATGCAGAGAGTTTAATCCTCTGAAATTCAAGTCCTCTGCTTTGGCCCAAGCTAGAATTCTCTGCAGGTTTTCATACTGCAAATTCCCTGAATTGCCTAAAGACAGGCATCCGTATGCCAGTCTCTGAAACAAAAGCTGCACAAAGAATATTCTGAGACCAGAGTGGTGCACCTCAAAAGAGGACAGTAGTTAAAAATGAATAAAACAGTGTCCCTTAGTCTCCTGGAAATGGCTATGCTGGATAAAATTTTCCAAATACAGGCTGTTGCGAGGGGAAATGTCAGTACCAAAGTTCACTGTTTTGAAAAAGTTTTAAGCAACTGAAAACAGGGTCTTAGGAAGGGAGCAATGGCTAACATAATAATGACTGATAGAGTCAGATGCTCTGTAATGAAAAAAATGCACCCCACATTAAAATTACGTAGCACTGGGGATTTTGTGATGATAGAAGACTCCATTTTTGTTCCTGACAACTATGAAAAGCTGAGAGTCGTGCCACAAGGTGTTCTTTTAATTTCCAGTAACACCTTAAATTTCACTTACCGCATATGTGCATTCCAGGTATTCGTCACCTTTCCAAGCACATTTTTTAACACAATCATTGCAAAATTTTAGCTTCCACTATTCAGAGATGAACCCAATTATAGAATGAATGTGATTCATGTACTTAATTTTCTCCTGAGCAGGGCTTATTCCTAATCTTCAGCCAGTGTGCTTTCACTGGCATGTTAATAGCAGCATCGCTAGGGGATGTGGGCTGCCCTGGCCTTCCTTACTGAGTTGCCACCATGCTATTGTTGTTGGAAGATGTCTTCCTTAATGAGGACAAAATGAACTGGCTGATTTCACTCTATAATGGAAACCTCATTTTAAAAGCGTTTTTATTAGTACTTGTTTGTTTGGGTTTTTTCCCTTGAGTTTTGTGTCCATACTGGGAAGATATGTATGTATGCTTTAACTGCTGCTCTCTGGGATAGTTTTAAAGAACAAATAAGTGAAAGTATTTCCTATTGTTCCTTCCTTACAAGAACACATGCTGAATTCTCTAGTAGCTCATTTTATGAGTTTCCCCATGGAAAAGCTCACAGCTGATCAGCTCTGCTCTCAACAGCAGATGTTCTTTTTCTTGACTTCAGTAGTAAGCTGTAATTTTGTTCTATGTCTGATGGATCAGTATTCAGAATTTCAAGATGAGTTATTGGAGCAGCCTCCTGAGATTTTTGAATAAGCTAGAGCTGGAGTAAATCTTAAAGTCAAGTCATAAAAAAGAAAATTTCATGTGGGGTTGGATTTTAGAGATCAAAGGTTTGCTGTGCAATGGCTCTGCATTGCTCCATTTTCAATTCCTGAATAACCTTTAATATTACAAGAGCAGGATGAATTCTTGCAGCCCATAAAGGAAGACTGGAGATTATAAGGTGCTGAATCTGGAGTTCACAATTATTAAGTTGCTGGTCTTTATGCAGGACCAGAAAAGCTACTGGTTATGGTGAATAGACAAGTCCTTAGAGGAGAGATAGAGGCATCAATTACTGAACCGCAAAAAAGTAAAAAACCCCAACATTTAGCATGAGAAAGATATCTCTGTTAATAACCTGGATAATGGACAGACTGCACCCTTAGGAAATCTGCAGGAGATACAGAACCAGGGGAGTGGCTGCTACAGTGGGTGGTGGTGCTGCCATTCAGAGGGACAGGCCAGAGAAGGGGCCAACAGGAATCCTGCTAAGTTCAACACACGGGGAGAAAGTCTTCCCACACCTCAGGAGATGTAACTGCAGGCACCAGTACAGACAAGGGACTGGCTGGCTGGGGACAAAAGGACCTCGAGGGTCCTGGTGGACACCAAGCTGAACGTAGCCAGCAGCACGTCCTTGAGGCAAAGAAAACCAACAGCTTCATGCTGGACTGCATTGGGAATTGCCAGCAGATTGAGGGAGGTGATCCTTTGGTTCAGCTCAGCACTAGTGAGACACACCTGGAGTACTGGGTGCAGGTCAAGAGAGTGACCTGCAGAACAAGAAGGACACAGAAGTACTGGAGTGTGTCCAAAACAGGACCACAAAAGTGATTAAGGGGCTGGAGCATCTGTCCTGTGAGGAGAAGCCAGAGAGCTGGGACTGTTCAGCCTTGAAAAAAGAAGGCTCAAGAGGATCTCACGAATGTGTATAAATACCTGATGTGAGAGTGAAGGAGATGGAGCCAGACTCTTTTCAGGGGTGCCACTGGACAAGAGCCAATGGGCACAAGTTAAATACAGGAATTTCTGTTTAAAAATAGGAAGGAACTTGTTTAATCTGAGGGTGACCAAGCACTGGAACGGGTTACATGGAGAGATTACGGAGCCTTCATCCTTGGAGATAGTCTTTGTTTTCCCCCTGCACCTCCCCCCACAAACACACAAAGTTCATGAGGAGGCCAAAAAAAGCTGTAGATGGAAAAGTGAAGCCAGGAAAAAATCTTTCCAGAGCTGGAGCTATATTAAAATCCAGTTACCAAGGTAGTGATTTAAAACATGTAATCTCTTTTCAGACTACAGGGATAGTATTTTGGTAGAAATCCAGATAACCTTTCCAGTAACTTTGCTTCTGAAGCATAAGAGCTCACTTCTCTAAAAATGAGGAAAATACCATTGTTAACGCAGTCTGTTCTGGTATCTGAGAAAAAATTAAGAGATTTTCTGTCATGTTCAGTTTTGAAAGTCCATATGCTGTTCTCACATCCATGCCCTTGGCTTCAGAGGAAACCTTGGACATACAGCATTTTCAGTTTTCACATCCAGGACAGGGGGACCTGAATCTTCAAAGTCAGGTGATGGATATGAACAGAAATGTGGAATGGCAATAAGCTTTTGTGTCATATTACCATGGACCAATTTTTATAGGTGTCTAAAAATAATAACTCTGTGCATATTGAGGTTTTGTTTTAGGACTCCTGGAGGGTTTTATGTGCTTGCTTCTTTTAAATTAACAGTTGGTGTTGAGTGAACAATCTGCAAATAATTATTTTAGATTAAGTTCTTCATTAAAATGCAGAATAGGAGGGGGGCTTAGCTGACAAGAGAAGCTGCAGTACTGTTTTCTATTCCTTACAACTCTGTGGGATGTGAAAGTGATGAACAGCTGAAGCCAATGATTAGAATCTTCAAGGATCAACGTTGCCTTTGAGCCAGCTCTGTCTCAGAATGGCGATTTTGCTGGGATTATGATGAGGCTGCATTTTCATCACAGAAACAGCCCTGGGACAAAATCACCCTGTAGATTTTGACTTGTTTCCATTCAGATAGAGGAGCTGTTAAAATGCACGACTGTGCATGTGGTTCCTGCGTGTAGCTGCCACCTCCTGTCTTACAGGTTTGGTTTTTGAGTCGCTAATAGTAGCAATAGGTGATGGATGCTGCTTGGTGTTGCAGCAGCACAAGGCACAGTGTGTCCTTCACCAAGGGACACTGTGCAGCTGGACAGTGCGACCGTGGATCAACAGCTCACTTGTGATAAGCTCCCCCAGAAAATTTAGGCTCATGCTGTGCAGCGCACATTTTTTTTTCCTGATGATCAACTAGAGCATGGAAGAGGAGGAAAAGTAGAAATGAACTGCTAGAAATGAACTGAAATGGAACTGCTTTGAGTGGTGTGAACATGTAAAGCACACTGATTTACCCTGTACCAGTCACAGAGTAAATCCCTTAGTCTCTTTATGTGAGGTATCCCATCGGCTTTGGGGCTGTATAGACAGCACCGTCCTTTAAAGATTCTGATGCTCTTTCTCCACTCTCCACCCCACCCCCAACACTGAGTCTTAAAGCTGGGAAGAAGAAAGTGGAAAAGTTATGCAACTGGGCACTGGATTCCTGAGATGCTCAAGGTGCTATTTTTGTTGCTACAGGCATTTGAAAAAATGTACTTCCAATATTTTGTTTTGGAATTATTGCTGGAGTTCTGAAGTCCAGGAATTTTTAGCAAGTCCTCACCATAGGAGCAGAGAGAAACAAATCCAAGATATTTTAATGTGTCACACACAGTTCTGTTGTTGCCAAAGGGAAGTGCTCTACTAAAACGTCAAGACAACGTTAGCAACAACTGATCCAAGAGAAATGAGCTGGGGATCCCAGTCCAGTTTCTAACGGTTGAGTGTCTTTCACTGAAAATTCTACCTCAGTTTTTCAGGGCTTGGGAGGTGTTTATGGATGTGGAAACTGCACTCCGCTTGTTTCTTCAAGTCAAGCTTTTCAGAGTCCTTGTAGGAGGGTAGATGAACCTTTCTGGGTCAGCATGTCTTCTGTGTGCTCTAAAAGGAACCACTTGAGGTGGCAGTCACATAAAGGCACAGAACAATTTCTGGGCCAGCCTTTTCTTCTGGTGGTATTTCAAAGTGCATCTCCTACTTCTCTTTAATCAGAAAATTACGTCTCTTGATATCAACTGCCTTTACTAAGAAAATAATTATTACTATTACTAAGTACTATTTTAACTGTTGTGATTCTTCCCATCATCTCATTTCATCTCATCTGGAGGAATGTTCTCTGTGTTTCTTTCACTTGACTGTTCACCTGCTTCTTCAGTTGGCTACTATGAAGCCAACTACTTAGAATCTGTACCACTCATGTTGCAGTAACATGTCAGAAGACTTTTTTGGCCATTGCCATGAAATTTGAATTTAACTGGAATTTAGTTGGAATTTTGTCTGTAAGTTGCTCATACTGCCATAAAATTTCCTGTAAGTTGCTCATACTGCCATAAAATTTTCTATGCGTGTTGATCATGGGTCTGGTTTAGGTGCAATTTTTCCAGCTCGGTCATATGACTGCTATTTTTCCACATACTACTTCGGAGTCCCCGGCTTGATCACTTATTTCATTTCAGTTGTAATGTCTGCCTAGCCCTTTACGGATACTGCTGGGTTCTCTACCCAGACTGGCATTCCAGACATGTTTTCAGCTGGCTGGAGCGCACATCAGCATTCAATAACTGATCTTCATCTCCACGTTTGATAATATTTTGAAGCGCCGCTCCCTTCAGCAGCTCTCTGCGAGCGACCAGCGACGGCAGAGCCTGGAGCACGCTTGCTAAATTAGCTGACTGCCAAAGCAAGAGGACAGGCCTCTGTACGGAAACCTAAGAGCACTTTACTCAGCCTCAAAAGAAACCCAAGGAAAAAGACAAGAAGGAGCTGAGGGCACAGGGTTAAATACAGGCTAGAAGGGGCGGATCTGAGCGTCAGGGGCCAATGGGAACAAGTAAAAGTGGTGCAGAGGCGGGACAACCAGCAGGGAGAACCAATGGGATAACAAGGCGGAGCAAGGGGCGGAGCAATGCGGCAAACTGGGACCAATGGGGTACAGAGCAGGGGAGAACATTCTGGGAGAAGTGCTTGTAAGGTGGTTAAGCGCTGAACTAAGATTAATGGGGCTGAACTAAGGTGAAACAGGGGTGACATCAATGGTATTAACCAATGGCATTCAATCCATTCCATGTGCCTACAGAGGCCTTATGGGAGGAAGCACTTCTCACCCTAGCTTCAGAGGGGTGTTGCCATTTGCATACTCCTGCCCTTCCAGGGCTTGGGTATTATGGCCTTTTGGGCATCTCAGATATTTCTTCTGTGTTAAGGTCTGTGTCCCCTTTTTTCCCTTAGGAAATGTTGAAATGCCGCTTTCTTTTTTGGTAATCAGAAGCCTAGTATGGAGCCCTTAGACCTGTGCTTCCTCTGAATTCCCTTTTAGTTTCCTTTCAGGCCTCCTTTTTATCATCTGGTTCTTTGCAGACCCTCAAATCCAAGCAAAGTTGCCTTAGCCTTGCCAGCCTTTCTTTTTCTTTCACAACACTGCTGATACGGAACTTTTCCCATCCACAAAATGTGGTCCAGGTTCTCAGTATTAAACCTTAATTCCTGCAACATCCATTGCTTTGATGTTTTAAGAAAATGCTTTTCAGTTCAGGAAAAGAGTCTTCATATTTTTTTCATTATTCATGTCCATCCGTTAGTAGTTCTAACAATTTGAGATGCTCTCGTCAGAGCCTATATATACCATGCATTTTTTATCCTGTATGTAAACTCAACACTTTCAGTGTGCCATTTGAGAGTATCATAACCTAGCAATTCTCTCTAAACCAGGAAAATAAGAAAGATGAGTCTCTGAAATGTATTTATAATTCAATTTGCTGCTGATGAGCTTCGGTATTTGTGGTGGATTTTTTTTCTATTTGGAATATTTTTTCAGTTTTGTTGCCATTACATTTAATAAGTCAAATCCTACAGGTTTTATTATACTACAAAGCTTGTTGTCTTACTTAAAAATACTGATATTTTACAGCCAAAAGTTGGCCCTCATAGTACTATAACTTCTTTATTACTGTTTTTTATTCAGATTAGAGAAAGATTAGATTCTTCTCTGAGAAGTGTGTCTGCTCTGCATATTGGGCTTTCTGTTCCTTCTCCTATGACAGAAACACATCTTTTCTTCTTTGTGGAAGCAATTTTGACAAAGGACGCAGCCCACCTTAGCCTTGGTGACACCTCCAAACTGGATGAACCATCACTCCTGTTGCACCTGCATCAATGCCTGCTGTTTGGTCCTTCAGTGATTAGTGAACATGATCCTGACCATCTGAAATGGAGAATCTTTGAATTCAGGCTGGTTCTTGTTGCTAGTCTCCAGGAGTATAACCTCTAGCCTATGTACTGAATTTTGTCTGTTTCCTAAGACCGACCTGGTCTTGCAGGAACTCGAAAACTGATCCCTGCACACTGATATATCCTCCTAGTGGATTCCCCAGAATTTTTGTCACTAATTTCCTCAGTGGCAGCAGCAGCCAGACTTAACATCTGATGCAGGTAACAGAAACACCACAACTCTGGAAAAGCAGCCTGTGGAGTCGCAGTGGGGAAGAGGACAAGGGGACTCTGACACTGAATCTGTCTCTGCTGTCTAGAGAACTATAGTGGTAGAAGTGCACATCATTCAGCTGCACAGAGGTGACATTCTTGAGGGTCTAATAATAGAAATGTGCAGTCTGGACTGCCAGGTTAACCTGCTGTGTGTGGTGTGTTTGATAAACAAAGAGCAAGGCAGAGGTTGAACAAAATATATTTAGTGAATGATTTGCATTGTGTATGGATGGTGAAAAACTATAGTATTCCTGGAAAATTGCAGAGCAGGAATTCTTAAATTAAGCTTAAAATGCTCTCTATATATGTTCTATATAGAATATATATAATGATGATATGTATATATATAGATTCTAACTAGCAAATAAAAAGGAGTATAATGATGGCAAAACTGCAAAATACAGAGGTAATGTGCTTACTATATTTGTGCTTTATGTTTTAATTTAGGAGAAAAAGGGAGGAGGAAGAATTCCAGTTTTAGAGAACAAGAACTGAGTTTTCATGACCTTTTTGGCTCCTGAAGTTGTATTTAAGTTAGCTATTTGGAAAAGTAGTTGAAGAAAAAGACAGGAGGAATATTCCATCTTGCACAAACATGGACAGAAAACAGAAGCCTCCTCCAGGCAAATAGTCTCAGGAGATGGAGTAAATTGCCAGTCAGGCATCTTTCTTTCTTGGATTATGTGATGTATTGGAGCAGTTAGAGAGGAATCTACTGCTTAAATGCAATCAATAATTTGCTTTTATTGCTTTTCTTATTACAACTTTGAGGTCCTGGTTGTAGTCACGATCTTACCCCAACACTTTGCTGAGATGTGCTTTCTTTTCAAAATCTAGTGTTTAAAGGGAGGGCAAGGAACACTTTCCAGTGTCAGCTGAATGACAGAAATGATGACTGAAGTCCAGTAATTGTAATGTCTTTTAACCCAAACCAGATTATGAACCTGAATTTTGGAAGTGTTTCCCATAAAACTGTGTTTGCTGATTGAGGAGCCGGTGGTGTCGGACACAAAGTCCTCCTTTTTGCAGACATTCTCCCAGGCATTTCTGGCAGAGGCTCAGCAAGAGAGTGACAGCATTTGAGGCTTCTGATGTGGAATGACTGAACATTGTGACAGGCCATAAAATATTGTTTAAGTATCTAGGAAAGGGGTGGGATCTCACATCCTTTCTCAGAGGCAAAGGTTATCGCATACTGTGGGACGAATGTAGCAGTTGGGTGCAGCTTTTTGTTTGGTTTTTTTTCTGCTCTTCTCTCAAGATAGAGTTTCTTCAGATTTGCATCTTTTCTGAGTAAAGTTTAAATAATATATATTTTTCTTAGGTATATGGACAGACTGTATGGGGAGGTGGGAGGGAGGTGGGTGTCTGCTGCATTTAAAAAGCAGTCTTATGTAACGGAAAAAAAAATTAAAACATGAGGAGATTTGTCACGTCTTTGTTACAAAAGTTTTATTTGTTGTTATTTGGATCTGACGTATCGGGAAAATGTGCGCTGGAGAGCAAACTAGAGATTTGGTGCATGTGCTGGGCTGTTTTGTTCCAGGACTGGCCTTGGAGAAAGCAGGAGCAGCATCATTGCAGAGCCTGTATTTTCAGCTTTGGAAATTACTTCCTGACCATGAAACATGTATGCACTGTTGGATTGTGAATCTTATTTTTCTTATTTTTTTATTCTCTCCATGATAATCATTCTTGTGGAGGAGTGCATGCAGGTCTGCAGCTCCAGCTCTCCTGGCGCTTCAGCAATCTGCAGGACTTCTTTCCAAGTCTGAGGAGTTTTCAGAGTAATGATTTCTTGGATTTTTACTTTAGGTGATTCATTTTCTGTTGATTGGGTAATTTTATTATCTTTTAAAGGGAAAGGCAGAAAGTATAAATCCTAGGAAAGACCAGCTGTTCCCTTTTGGAGCACAAAGTACTGATGAAGGAGATCAGCTAGGCAGTGCTCCTCGTGTAAATGCCATCATTTAGGTTTCAATGGCTTGTGATTACAGCTTAACTTAAATGGGCTGCTCTACAGGCAAAAATCTAATTAAACCTAATTAGTCAGTAATTTATGTTTCACATCCTGTATACACAATTCCCTTATCCCTGTCACTACTGTAAATCCACTAAGAGCTGGACAACAGAGGAGGTAACCACTGACCTCATATTGAAGCCATTCCCTCTCTGCTTCTGAGGTCATACCAAGCATTACCCCTCATGAGAACTGATGTCAGGTAAAGAAGTTTGGCCAGAGTCAAAACATTTTTGGCTTTTTTTTTTTTGCTGTCAGCCTTGGCTGAGAGTGGCCAAGAAGTTTCAACTGTTTCAGGAGAAGGTGTCTGGGGGGTGGCAAGAAGAGGGGTACCACACGATTGACTTTATTTTGCTAAAATACTGCCAATGCATAAGCAGGAAAGGTGATAAGCCAGACATCTTGTATTTATTACTCTGTTATAAGTAACTGGTATTTCCAGCCAAGAATACTTAGTTGACACGTGAGCCCATTTGGGTAATTGTTTTAGCTGCTGTGTGTTTGACATATGTGGGAGCATACAGTACTTCCAAGGGTGCTCATAAATTGTTGATTAGCACATACTTGTAATTATTGCCTTATTTCCTTGACTGAATGTAAAATGAATAGCATACATGGTAGCATTCATGTAAAATACATGAATTAAAGAACAGGATCATCGGATCTTTAGGAAGAAGTTTTGCACTTCCCAGCAGGAGGACAACTGAAAGAATAAATTTATTTTCTTTGATACAGAAATCATTACTTGCTGCTACAGTAGGTACAAATTTCCTTTGACATTCCCACTGAAATCAGATCACCTTCCCTCCCTCTGTTTTCTGATAAAATTAGTAAAATTAGATTACATTAAAAAGAACAAAATGAACATGTGACCACAGCAAAGAGGCAAAACAGATTTCAAAGCAGATAATATCTTTTGTGCTGCTTAAATGCTGCTGGACTCCATAGGAACCAGTATTGGATACAGTCTCAGTCTTCTTATCTAAATTATTTTATTAGAAATAGGAGCAAAATATTTTTAAACTGCTTTCAAAGAAAGTTGTGATCTGATAGAGGTTCTGAATTCTTAGACATACACTGTTGTTGTGGGGTGTGCTGGTTTTTGGGGGAGGTAGCAGAGGGCATTGGAAAGGTTTCCTGAATAGAGTAGATGCAGTATAAAAGAATCTATTCCTCTGCCTGAGTTTTAACTTCTTCCACTTCTGATTTGCTTAGCCTACAAATGACAGTGATTAGTCACTGCTTGAGTTTTGGGGTGTGGGTTTATGGGGTTTTAGGGTTATTTTTTTCATTAAAGAACTCCAAACAGTGTGATGTTTTACAGTGATTGCAACTAAAGAATGTAGGTAGAGGGTGCAAAACAAATGTTTTTGAATTGAGCTGGCACACTCTTAATTTTAAGATTAAAGATTTCTTCTAGTGTGGCTTTCTTCTTTCCTTCCTGACTTACCAAATTCAACCTGTTTTGGGAAGTATTGATCTTGACTGTACACTTGTGCAGACACAAGCAAATTAGCTTTGGTATTGGGGACAGTTCAGCCTATACTGAATCAGACAAATACCCTCAGTAACATACCCAATTTCTCAGCTCACCTGGCTTGTCTGCTTCCAGCAATGAAGAGATCTACCCTGGTTAGCTTTGGTGTCTCTGTATTCACTACATCACTCCATAAGCATCACTGTTAAGCCATTCAGCATCTGTTTTATGTCAAGTGTCAGTGAACTTAATGATCTGTATCTGCTCATCTATTTACTTACCTTCTGTGTTTTCATTTTTTCCCCCTTCACATATGAGACACTTGGAAAGGGATTGGCAGCACACACGTGAGGAATACATGGGGCATAGTGGATATAGTTCATAGAAGACAGACCAAATTTTGTCTCAAAAGCGAACAAAAAACCCATCCCAACACAGCTATGTGGAAACTGCACGTCCCCTAAACACCCTGTGCAGAAAAGTGCACAGGGCAGATTGCTTCCCTGCTCTCCTGTGGTGTCAGCTACTGCCTCAGCACCACCTAAACGTGCAGCTGAGGCCACAGGAGCGATCTTCCTTCAAAAGTGCTCCTGGCCCAGCTCTGCCTTCTCCTTGTGCTTTCTTTTGCATGGACACAAAAAGTCTTCTGAACGAGCGAACCAGCTTTAATCCTACCTATAAACTATTACCAGCACTGCCTCTGTAGCCAGCTGCAGGTTGTTTATCATGGATGAAGCTGTGGGAGCAGAAAGAAAGCTGCCTTTGATTTACCAGTCTCAGATGACGTAGCAAGGATGTCAGGAAAATCATTCAAAGATCTGCTAACTGACCAGAGTTACTGAGTTTTCAGCAAAGTAGGAATGGTATGATGTTGTCTTGGCACTGCCCCTTTTCCCGTGGTGGATGTGTTGTGACCCTTTTTGGAAAGTGTCTGTGTTTTGCATGTCAATGTGCTAATCAAGTTTTAGGTAAATGGAGACACAAAAGAGTCGTCAGTGCTTCAGCACTTTTCTCAAAAAGCTCAGTTCCAGCTGCATGCACAAACACTTTGCTTGTATATAAATCCCCTTTCTGTAACAGAATTTGTGAAGCACAAAATAATTTTCCCTGGGATATTTGTTTGGATTATTTTTTTCCTGCATTATTTCAGAGGGGGAGAAGTGCCAAAGAGTTTGAGTGCTTGGATGTGTATGAGTCAGTGACTGAATGCATGTTTTATTCATCCCTTCATTTTCAGGCTGGAGATACTGTGGCACCCAGCAGGCATGACTCAGGTAAATCTGTGCCACTGTGGAAGCACTCTGGTGTTTCATACCAAACTGTTTGTCCCATCTGACTGCACTTTTTGAAGCTACTGTGTAGCTTGGTTATTAGAATATTTCAATGATCTTCCTGCCATCCTCCAAGAAACAAAAATTAAAAAACCCCAACCAACCAACCCCCCTTTCTCGAACTGAATTAGAAAGGAACCAAGACTAAGAAGGAGGTAGTGCTGAGAGGGGACACACTGTTTTACAGAGGAGCCTGTATAGAAATGGAAGAGCAAAATTTAAGTAAAAAAAAAAAAAATGGTATCTCCCTGTCTCTTCTTTCTGCCAGTTCAGGATTCATCCGTGTGGGTTCTTCTGTGTCACTAGTCAGACACCAGTAGAAGTGAGCAGTTTTGCTGTTAGATGTCTNTTTTTTCCTGTCTGGTTCACAATGGAACCACGACACACCCCCTTCTTATTCTCTTACAGTGAATTTAAATATTTTGCAAGTTAATACACTTAAATTCACACACCGATTTTAACAAGAAACCCAAGTTTGTGGGTTTCAGTTCAAACCATTAGAATGCCAAGTAACTGAGGTTAAATTTTTGAATGGTTGTTTATGCCAACAATTTATAAGAGCAGAGGAAATAAACCTTTCTGAGTAGCTTTCCTAACAGAAAGTGTGACTTAAGCCAACAGAAATGTGCAAATACATAGCTTAGTGCCAAAACTGCCTTACATGAATTGGATTTATTATACACCAGACAGAAAGAAATTCAAACACTCGCTTCAGGCCTCATTCTGTGTTGAGATTTGAGTAGGGGGGTGTTGTGTGCAATCTGTGTGAGATAAACTGCTTGGGAAATTTAACTTTGGAAGAACCACCCCCACCCCACCCCCCCCATGACATTTTTTGCTGTCAGGCTCATGTGATTGCCTGGCTTTAGAATGTGAGTGAACTTTCTGAACCCTGACATTGCAGCTCTGCTCAGTGTCACAGCTACAGTATGTCAAGCTCCTAACAAAATGAACCTCCCACCGGAAACAACTTCACTTTGAAGTTCACAAACTTGCTCTAGTCTTGGTTTTAAAAAGCAGTATCATATATCAAATACACTGAAAAGTTATTTCAAGCTACTTTCCTATGATAAAGCACTATGATTTGGCCACTGCTGTAAGTGTAGATGTATTCATTGCATTCCAGGCTTTGCCAGCACTTTATTTTATTTATGGCTTGCTCCATTCTGCTTTATTTTTAATAAGTGCTGGTAAAATCTGTCACATTGTTCCATGCTAAAGACTTCAACACAGTGCTAAATTAAATTTAAAACTTTTCACAATGATATATGTGCTAGGTTGGATGGCACAGCAGCGAACTCGGGTTTGCTAAAAGGCAGGTTTACAAATGTGAATTAGCTACCCTTTGTCAGAAATAATTTTCTCCTGATGAAATCAGAAAGTAAAAGCAGTAAATGGCAAAGCTCAGGTGCAACTCCAGCATGTTCCTACATGTCAGTGTCAGCTGACACTGGATGCACTGACAGAGCTCTTACTTGCAGTGGCCCCATTTGGTGAGGTGCTTGACTGTAAGCACAGTTGCAGTTTGTAGTCTGCAGGTGGCTTCTTGTGGTTCCCCATTTCCCTTGAAATCCTTTCTGTCTTGTTGTGGTGATAGTGAAAATGTGGCTAAAGTACCCTCTCTTGAAATAATTATAATTGTACATACCTCTGCTTAGGTTCTGAAGGCTTAGGTAAAGGTAGAAAAGCACCCTAGTATGAGAAACAAATTTGGTAATACCATTATGAAGTAACAGTAGTGAAGTAAGTACCTGCTTAACTTGCTTGATGGGAACCTATGTTTCTAATTTTTTCTCTTTTTTGAGAGGGTAAAGTCATGCTGTCTCAGTGATCCACAACTTTGCAAGGCTGTTATGTCTGTCACTTGTAATCAAATGACCTGTAATTCCTTACCATTGCTGATCCTAGTACAGAGATTTTATCTGGAGCCTTCATAGTATTTCTGTTCTTCCCAGGATATTAACACCTTTGCGCTTTTAGCCTAGTGGAAATTTTTAATTAGCTTGTTTCATAGCACCTGCATTGTAAACTTTTGGCTGAGCTTCTGACTGTGATTTATGCCACTGTTGCAAAATCTGTGGAGCTGCCCTCAGAGGGAGATACTTGGCCTTTGGAGGAAGCCAGCGAGGGCTCCACGGGACCCTTTTGCACACTTGATAAGCACACTGCTCTCAGCTTCACGGGTGGGACGAAAGGGCACCTTGTAAGAGCTTCAGCCCTCTGTGCGTGAGGCTGGGATTTCCATATTTTGCCTTCCCTGGCTGGGTCTGCAGTGGCTGCCCGGATTGTGTCAAGGCCACATTCTTTCCACTGCCAGAGGTGTTTACTGTGCTATCAGCTGTGAGTTGGGAAACAGAGCCCTCAGCAAGGGGCTGGCACACAAACAGCGAGAGAGGAATCATCTCAAGTGGCCTGGCCACATACATGTCCTTGGGTTTATATTCATTTTTTTGATTAACAACTCAATATTGAATTCAGGAGCCTGAAATGTTTTTTAAAAGCCTTTCAGTTTAGCTTAACTTCGGTTAACTTCAGTTTAGAGAAGTCCTTCAGTGCAGCCGGTCACCTGCCAGCCAGCCTGCTGTGCTGGTTTAGCTTGTTCTGCTCTAGCCTCCAAACTGAAATGTGGAAGGATCTCCAAGAGAGAAGAGAGCAGTGAAGGGGCAAGGGACTTCCCCGAGTCCAGAGTATCGACGTCAAGTGGGAAGCCCACAAGCAGTTGGAACAGTAGATGAAGTGTTCCAAAGAAATTTTCAGATGTACCCGACAGGGGAAGAGACAGCACTGATTAGAGAGAGAGATGACTTGCTTAGAGAGCAGAACAAAGCAACTGGAAAACAGGAAATAGCATTAGGAAATGCTCTCCTTGCAAGAACAAACAAATATTTGTACAGGAGGATCTGCAAGTGGCATTGCTTTCCTCCCACGCCATGTACGGTTGCCAAAGTGATGGGCTCCCTCTGAGTATGCATAGTGGATGTCAGTGTCTGAATAATCCCCACAAGCCTTGAAAATTAGATAAATTTCACAATCCTGTCTATCTGTCTGGACCTAATGTGAACAAGAAGCTGAAAGTTCATTAGAGTGGAGCTGGTAAGACTTTTCTGGGAAAGTCACTACAGCAATTTCTTTTCTTAGCTGAGGAGCTCTGGGGTCTGCAGCGGCTTCAGGAAGTAAAACACGCACTTGTCATACAGACACAGGGAGGACGACTTTCTTTTGAGTGGCTGATTGGAATGGATGGAGTGGCATCTTGCTGATTTTGAAGATAATACAGTCCTCAGGATGACCACTTAGGTGTAGGGGTTGTACTTGTCATGGTTTCATTGAAATATTACCCTGGGATCAGTGAAAGAAGGCATGAAAATTTCATATTTATTGCTGAACATAAGCTTTACTGGAGAGTGCTCTGCGCAGAATCGCTGGGTGGGACTTAGTTGTGAACTCTGAAAATTGTTTATATTTAAAACAGACATGATGTGCTGCAGACCTGAGAGATAGGAGGAGAATTCAGAAGATCTCTCTCGTCTGTCATGTGTGTAGCTTTAAGTTTGTTCTCCTACATCTTCGAGGGGAGGCTTAATACCTATAAAATTGTGGAAGGATTGTTTTGTTGTTTATGTATTTTATGAAGTCAATAAATAAACCTTAAGCAGAAGTGATTAAACCTGAAATGGCAGCAGGGAATAGCTGTATCTCTTCTTCATCCTCTGATTCATTCCGAAATCAGGATTTACGACTAACTCAATTAAATACACACTTTCTGCATAATTGCCCATGTGCTAGCAGAAAGTAGTCAGTTGTCTGGGATTTTGTTCATTTCTGGGTTGGCTGCCTGAGAACATAAGGAATTGGGAAGAAACTGTGGAATTACCCATAAATTTTCTTAATTGAATTGAGCATAAGCTTTCAAGCTTAAGATGTGAGCAAGGAAAACTTTCCAGTTTCCAGGCAGAGCTGTCTCCTTGCAGTTATTTACACAGTGCTGCTTTGATTTGCTGTTAAAAAATTACACTGAGGCAGAGATTAGGAATTCAAAGAGCAGTTTTGTAAGAAAAATCCCTTCGGTTTCATTCAGTAAGAGGAGATGTGTCAAAGGAGGGAGAGAAAGGGAGGAATGAGCAGGGCAAAGAGAAAGGACTATTTCTTTGGGCAGGTTTGGATATTGAGTCAGGGAAGCCTCGATCTAGTAGAGCATTAAGAAAGTACTTTGTTACAGCACTTTGGTGAGACAACTGAGGGCATGTGGCTCTAGGTGACAGGTCAGCCTCCTCCATCCGTCCTTCTCTCATCATCACCCACCTCGTGTGGTTCGAATTTTTTTGAGAAATACTGTTGAGGGGATTGTGTTTCTGTCACAAAGCTACTGTAAAATTTCTAATCCCTTGTTAAAAGCAACTCAGGAGCTCCTTTTTTCAGTGTTTAAACGTGCCTCATGGAGGACACGTCCATCCTTTTAAAGTTTGTGTTCAAGCAGTGCTCTGCTGCCCTTTCCCGCGTTTCGATGTGAATTGTTAACTGAGATCAAAAATAGCTGAAGAGATCTTTGATAACAGGAAAATGTACTTTAATATGAAAAGATGCCTGCTTCTTTTGCATGCTTATGTGCTCATAGCATTATTTTAGCTCCTCACAGATAAGGTTACTTACATTATTGACTTAAAATATTGGCATTTTTCATGAAAATGCCACAAATTTTTCCGTGCCAAACGGCACGTAATACTTAGGGGCAATATTATGCCTTCTATTAAATATAATTTAAAATTAGTACCTGCAGCTTATAATATTATCCCCACAGGATTTGGACATCATCTTTGGTCGTTTCGCTCTTGTCATCATGAACTGTCGGTGTGAAGTTTTACTTAAACTAGCACAGAATTTCTTTCACTGTGTTCCAGATCAGAGTGCAAGAAGTGTAGTCAAAGCAGCCGAATGAGTGCCGTGTGCAAGGTCGTGCTGGAAGTTTTGTGTCTTTCCCTGCAGTCTACACTAAGATTCATTCCTCACTTACAAACTTTCAGCAACCTGACAGTGACAAGGCGGAACAAGAGAGGAGGATGCAGTGCTCGTTGTGCTCGTTGTTTGATGCTTGGCAGCAGGCTCTGAACCCGGGGCGCCTGGGCTACTCAGCAGTGTAAAACAGAGGCAAGGGGGTGAATTTGCCTTCACTGCTGGTGCAGAATTCAGGCTCCGGGCTGAGCGCCCTGCCGCAGGTTTTCAGTAACACCAGCCTGAAGCGCACGCACCCCGTGAAGCTCTGCATTCCTCCCCCTCCCGCCCAAGGCTTTTGCTTTTTTGGGGGAGGTGGTGGTTGTTTTTCTGTGCCTGCTGACGTCAACAAAATTGCCAGATGGCATTTCAATGCTTTGCAAAGAGACAGGAGCCTTTTATTACCGGGGTCACGTGGATCCCATTCATTTGCATTCCCAGAAGTGGTCTAAAGCTTTTGCTCACTGCATAGGCAAAGAGTTCTCTGCACCTTCCAGGGACCCAGAGGGCCTTCTGTGGGATATTGTTGCCTTGTGAATCCTTTAAGGGATCCAGAGATGAAGGGTTTACTTTATGTTCATTTGGCTAATGTGGAAATATTGAAAGTCTCTAGACAGTTGTGCTTTGCAGAGGTTTTGTGGGTTTCTTTTTAAACAACAAAGGAATACTTTTGTGAATTTAGGATAATAAACAGACTTACAGTTTAGTTCTAAGGGGGTTACTTACAGTCTCTCAGGCCCAGGTGACTCAGTAGCTTGTGGAAATTCAAGTCCAATACTGTGATAAATATCAGCAGAGAAGAAGAGCTATCAGAGTTTAGATTTTGAAGGTTTCAGGCTCTATCACTAGAGCTGGGCTGTGACGTGATCGATGCATTGAAATGGAACAGAGTCCCTTTATACTCCTGAACAGATGACTGGGAGCTCAGTACCAGATGCACAAGATTAAACCAATTTACTTTGCTGTGCCTGAGCCATCTCCACAGCAGCTGGGCAGGGGACATGGCAGTGTTTGAAGGCCAGAACAATCTCTTACTGTCGTAGTAACTCCAGTACTAGCCCTTGTCTGGCAGCTAACGCAGAAGAGAGGGAGTTTATGATTAGAATTTCAGTGGACCTTGGAGAAGAGGACCTGGAGGAACCTGCAAGGCTCACAGGGGAACATGTGGGTGTTGGAGAAGGGAAAGCCACACTTAATTTTGGGTAGCATTTCTGTCTGAGAATGAAAGGTGGGAGCACCTTTTATTTTTCCTTGAAGCAAATGCAAACTACCTTTGTTGGAGTAGATGGTCTCTGTAGTGATGCAGAAAGGAGGCTAAATAATCTGGTTTTGACATCTACGTCACAATTTGAAACTAAAACTCCCCTAAATCTGTCTGAGATTACCATAGGCTCCAGAATGAGCAATAATCTCAAACCAGGTTTTAATACAGCACTCTTTTATGTTCTACCAGTTTCAGCTTTCAGATGTGCCCCTGTGGTGCCTCCTTGCTCAGAGTACACTGAGGTGACAAAGATGTGTGTAAGTTCCCAAGGGCCATATGTCTGGAGAAAAAAAAAAATGGGCCAACAAACCCTATGATCTTTCCAATTATGAATATTTTATTCCTTAACAAAGTGCTATTGAAAGGCACTTTGAAATGCAGCATCACAAACACCCCTTTCCTGCTTGATAAGCCATGTGTTAATATTGCTTACCCTTGTCTTACCAATTTCCCAGCTGTATGACATGCACTGAGTTCTGGTGATTTACCCTGGTATTCTGTGTGCTAAGCATTGCTGCAACTCACATGGTGTTAAGTGGCTACAGAAGAACATGCAAATAAATATTGTGAATTATTGGACTTTTCAATTTTGGTGCCATTATATTCTTGACTAGGAAGTGGAGAAATGTAAACTGGCTCAGAGAGGCTGGATGATGTTGTAGAGTAATAACCAATTGACCCGGCTTTCATAACTCCATTTTTCAACTGGGGGAAGAAAATGTAGAGTTTCTTTAGACTGGCATCTCAGGGAAAGTTATTGCTCATGCTGTGCTCCAATACCTAATTTAATTTCACCGTGGAGTAGCGATCGGCATTCACATCGTGATTCACAGATCATGGAGCAGGAAACAGCCTGTCAGCTTCTAGGGAGCTGAAAGGGGGGAGAGTTGCTTAGAGAAAAACAAAAATCTGTTTTGTGAGGGAATTCACCTCATGAGCACGGCAGGCAGACTTCAGTTCTGCTGTGACTCCTGGTGAAGTTAGAGGAGTCACTCAGCAAGATTAACTTGCCCTTCAGTTTTTCAATTTGTAAGGTCTTGAGTGCAGATGAGTCCTGTGGTGGATTAAACACAAAGCAAACAAGCAAAAAAAAGAAATATCACTCTTTCTCATCAAGAATCAGAGGTTTTTGAGACTTCAATTTGAACGTGCCACTTCATCCCAAATTAGCTGTATTCCACAGCCTGACATCAACTTGTACCCAGCTGAAGACATGCAAATGTGAATACTTTGCATCTTTTTGTAATTCATATCAATAAATGAAAGAAAGCATGCTTACACTAACATGCATGTGGAAACATTGCTTTTTTGTGTGCGTCTTGATGTTTCTTTATTAGCATTTTAATGCTCTTTCATTTTCTATCTTCCATTACTATTTGTATGTGGATATTCTCAACAGCTCTTTTTTGGAGAAAAAAGTGCCATAAACTTCAACCAAATTTAGAAAATACTTTCATGCTAAAACACTGCACAATTACAGGTAGAGTTTAGCATCCTCAACAGTTCTGGTAACAGACAGAACATGAGGAGAAGAGAGAGGCACATATATGTTGACCTTACGTGTAGGACTTATTTCTCTGAATACATTTGTCAAGCACTACATGTATTGCTGGGGACTTCTGTGTTTCTAGAGAATTTTCTGTGGTCGTTCTGCTGTGGAATATTTTAGTATGAGAGTCAGTTCAAAACGTTATGAGGCTCCCTCCACCTCCCCCAGATGCAGTAATTTCTTTGTTGTTTGTACAAGATTTGCAAGATCGTTGGAAAGAATGTGAGAGAATACTGAGCTAATATATAAAAAACATGGATTAAGATCTTTTTCCTCCCAAATCGATGATGGCATTTCATGGGCACAGCAGAGCTACAGTCCTGATTTAAAGGAAGAGCAGTGCCATCTGGTGATCCCTGGGAGAGGCTTTCCTGTGCCTAAAGCTGCAGGATCATAATGCCCTGTAGGAAAAGTTCTGCTCAGTCGTGCTGTTGCTGTTACCTTGCACCCTTCTCCTGAGGCACTGACTCACTCGGAGTGCTCACCTGGCACAAGGTGTCCTAGGTGATGTGCTCGTTTGGGGAAATATTTGTGTTCTAGCCTGGAATAGGTGTTTGGACTCAGTCTTCTGTGCTTTTCTTGCTCCCATCCCCTTTCCCTGGTCTGATTTCCACTTGTGCAGCTGGATGTCCTCATATCTGCTCTGCCTGACCCTGTCTCCCGCCCTTTCGCCTTTTGCTGTGCTGCTGGCCCCGAGAGACACTGCTGGGCAGGCAGTAACCCTCAGAGAGACGAGGGACATTTTGGGCTCCCTTGGTCCATCCCCTGGGAGCTCCCAGTCTGCCTGGCTTGGTTTCTGAGCAAGGCTGTGGCTCTGTTCCAGCACAAGACCTGCTCTCTGTGCTCCTTTCTCATTATGTTCTCATCAGTAACGAAGGGCTGGCGTGCAGATCATCACCAGTGCTGCTGCTGCCCGAGGGGAAACAGAGTTCAGCCTGCTGCTCTGGAACCATGTAGGGTTTTCCGTGGCTGTCAGCTTGGTGCAGGGAGAAAAGGTTGTGTTATGTTAAAGGTGGATTCATGAATTGTTTATACAGAGCTAAATGAACATCATTTTACAAGCAGAAAGAGTTACTGTGTGTGGTTAGAAGTCTGCCCACGGACAGGTTTTATTTAAAATAATTTATTTTGTGCACTTGGTGGAACGTCCTTTGGCTGGTTTGTATTTAGGCTGGTCACATAAGCAAGCCCTTAAAGCAGGCCCTAAATTTTATGTAGGGTCAGAACATGGTTTTATCTTGTGTACTTGGTTTCAAAGTATACCCAAACGCACACAAATCAGGTTTCAGAGTTGAATGTGAAGTCCTTTTTGTAACTTGTCTGTTTGTTTGTAGCTGGCACAGGCCTATATGGTTGGCTTTATACAACCATATAAATGTTTATATGTTTAAAATATTAAACAGTCTTTGGAGAAAGTTTTTGATTTACATTTTCTTTTCCATTAAAAAAAAAGGGCCAACTACTTGTTATTTCATTTCTTTCCAATTAATTCCCTTTGCCTTATTTAAAGTGAGCTATTAACATGTGTGTGAGGTATATTATTGTGGCTCTGTATATAATTAGATAATTATATAGTTAGTTATGACTTAAAGGCATGTTTATACCATGCCAGAAAAATGCCATCCTAATTGAAGGCATCTTTTCTAAAAGGCAGAACAAAGTGGGACCTCATCACGTTGCCTTCTTGTTCCACCCTGATTTTATTGATGGGAAATCAAACATGTTTCTTTGATCTGACAGTGAAAGATAAAAGGGCAAGTGGATAAAAGTGTTTTGCATAATTAGTTTGCTTGGGTATTTCATTTTGCTGTAGCATCATACAGAATGCTTCAGCTTTACTCTCCACAGTAGTTGTAGCTTGCATTAAAAAAGGAAATGGTTACAAATAAATTTTTACTTAGATTAAGGGTAGTCTTCAGATTCCTGGCAAAATGCCAACCTGTTGCACAGTGAGCATTATTGATATGCATTTTCTGCTCTGTGTTGGCTAGGAATGACAGTAATTAAAAGAACAAATCATTTAAATGAAGTGATTCTTCCTTCTAGAGAAGGTTGTTTCCTAATGTTATTGCCAAAAGTCTCTCAAATGCATTAGGAGAAGAAGGAGGGTGTACAGAGAAAATTGATCAGCAATTTATGTATTTATTTTCTTTACTTCAGTGGAATAAATAGGATATCTGGGGCCACTTGTAACACTCAGATGGAAGCGGTCAGAAAGATAATCGAGAATTAGGAAGACAGAATCCATATGCTTCATCAGCTGATCAGTCACAGCACCGTCTGGCAAAAAAATTAGCATGTGGTCTGTTTCAATTTGTTAACAAATATGTTTACATAAGGCATTGTGATGAGAGATGCACGTGACTGTTCACCAAGGTCAGGGGTATGAAGTCAAGTGTTTTCTTGTGATTGAGCTGGTCTTTTATCTTTGCTGTTCTGAGCTTAAACCCTCAAAGCTAAACTGACTTTGGGGAGAGATCTTTTGCTTCAATACACTGCCTTAGGTCACCAGTGTTAACAAACCTGAATATTGAAGTCATCTCTGGAGTCTAATCCATTATTGATCCCATTTAATTCAACTATGAGCCTCTGACCACAAGAGACACACTGAGCCTCTACAGAAGTCTAATGTAAACGTGAATTATTAATTTATTAAATAAAATGTAAAACAATGTAATGTGGGCACCAGGCTGTTCTTCCCGAAGAGAAGCCATAACCTTTTTGAAAAAAACAACTGAGGGACTTAATTTCATCATTTTCAAACTAAAGATTCAAGCTTTTGAGAAGCTGATGTGATTTCTTCTTCCTGTCTTTTAATAAAACTGTTCTAAAATTGCTGAAGCAAAGCCAAAATAAGCCAGAAATTCCAAAACCAATAATTTTTCTGTCAGTATAAAATACTTTTTGTGTTTGCCTAAAGTTGTCAATGCACTCTGGATCCTTGAGCTGCCTAGGCTGAGCTGCTGTTTCTCATTTGTGAGAACACCACACTGTTCTCTGTGTAAGAGAGCTCTGTGGCAGAATCATGTGATTATAAGTCTCATCAGCAAATAGCTCAATACTGTGTGCACCAATTAATAGGATCAGTCCTGAGCTAAAATATCAAGTCTCTGTATTGATGTATCTTCCAAAGTCTTTGATTTTAGACAGTGAAACAGATTTGTATGTTGATACTTCTTTTCTATACCTCCTTTTAAAAATTTAGTTATGACTTTTAACCTAGCTACCAGGACCTAGGCAGCCTACCTCCTCAGCAGTAAGTGCTGTTATTGCACTTACTGGTGCATCATCACTGATTTATTACTGGAGTAGATTCGGATGAACTACTGAAGTTCAGCTTCACAAGGATATTTAACATTTATAAAAACCAATGTGCAACCCACAGTTGATTTTTTTTTTCTTAATATCCACATCCAAGCAGAAAACGTAACTCACTGTGGAGATAGAAATGATTGTCTGGTGTGATTGCCAGCATAAGCACCAGTGCTTCATGATCTGTGTCTGTTTTTTGGTCTCTATGGTTCTGTTGCCTTTTGTAAATGAGACGCTGATGCTGTTATATTTAGATGTGAATTTGAGTCCAAGCTTTCCAAAAACACAGAAGTGTTTGGCGCTCATAAAATAGTGCAGACCCTGAGCCAGAAAGTCAGAGTTCAGTATGGTGAGATACTAATGATGCAGAAGTACAGATTAGGTCTATTTCTAATTAGAATTGAGTAGCAGACAGGGTGTCATAATTGCATGCATTTTACTTTTTTCTTTTTCTAAAGTGCAAGCCAAGCAGTGCTCACAACCTGAAAGACACAAGTTGAAAGTAAGACTTTTCTTAGATTAAAACTGTGCTCAAGACAAATCAGTCACCAACTACATGGAAGAAATTAGAGATTGCTGAAATTATTTTAAAAATCCTAGAGCCTTTAGCATCCAGTGTAGATTAAAAGTCAGAACAGTAGTGGCTGAAAATGGCCGTCTGATGCAGGCATTGACCTGTGGTTATCAGCTGTGTACCTTGTATCTCAGCAGGTAATTTATCTTTTTTTTTTCAATCATGACAGCAAAGGCAAAATAAGCCCACAGTATAAACTAACTTAGTGTGTCTTTAAGTTGGTCCTTGCAGGTCAAGGATGAAGTAGGTTGAAAACAGTCCTCAGGGCTTGCCGGTCTGTCAGTTTATATCTGTGGTAAGTGAAAAAAAAATATTTTAATATCATAGAAGGCATGTAGAGGATAGTATTTTATACTTCTTGTATATGAATTACTGTTTCTCTGTTCTGATCTTCATTGAAGAGTCTGCCTACAAATAATCTAGGAGAGATGGGGGATTTTCACATCTAGTGCATGCTTAGATGTGACTTCTGCAGGTCGTGGCTTTAGACATTAATAGCTTATTCTTTAGAGAAATACTAGCTCTGCAGCAGCTATGATAAAGGATTTGGGGGCTGCAAGTCCCTAGGGCTACAGTTGGGTTTTTTGAATGAGTCATAAGAATCTGAAGCCAAGAGTTACAGAAAAATGATTAATTCTTTTCACAGAGGAGTTTGTTAGTGACATAAAGTCATGAGAAAGAGGAGGAGGCATCTGTAGCACTCAATGGCTATTAACTGGTATTAGTGTGAGCACTTAAAATCAGGAGAACTGAAATAATGCAGAGCACAAGGTTTGATGGAGAACAAAGAAATGTTGAAATTGGACCAATTTGTCTGCAGTGAAGCTCTCATTGGAGTTTGATGTGCAGAGGATTTATCCTTTTCAAAAGGTGCAGAATATCACTGCCTGCCTTTGGCTTCAGGGAAAGCCTGTTCTTAAAAGTGGATCACTAAGTATCATTAGTGTTCATGGTCACTGGAGAATTTCATGGGATCCTTCTGCTCTGTTGCTATGGCATATGGAAGACATGGCCCAAGATATACATCTGGCTCCTGCTGTCGTTTCCAAATCCCTGTCATAATTCCAGTAACAGACTGAACATTAAAGGCTCTTTATCTACAGCTTCACTGATGATTACTTCCTAGTTTCTAATTTTTTCTTATTCTGATTTTCAACACTCATTCTTAAAACTTTACCAGGTTTTCTTTTTTTTTTCAGCTTATTCTCTTATGATAACTCCTTTATAGTAACTGAAAATGTAATTGACAGCCTGTGTAGCAACTCTTCACTCCATCCCCCAACCTTTTGTCATCATTTAGAAGCTGCATTTATTTGCATTACATTTTTAATGATATTTGGTAATGCTCTTCTTAATACTGTTCAACAGTTTATAGTGAAGGGCTGAGATGGATGTGAATCTTCAGCTGGGCTTATTTTCATACATATTTCTGCAGTTTGCTGCTAATTCTGATGTAGCTTCTCAAGTTGCATCCCAAAAGAGCCTAAAGTACTTTGAAAGGGTAGAAAGTATGGCAGTATGTGGCTTCTTTGGCCTTGCTCTGGTGTAACTGAAATTGTCAGGTTGGAAGTGTGGGAGGATTAGTTAGTACACAGAAGGCAGAACAGTGATTATTGCTTTCAATGGACCTTTTTTTAACTCCTGCTGTGTATTTGGCTGCTCTGTTTTAGTTCACTGTAGAACTAAAATAGCTTTGCATGCTAAGCAGGCAGTTGGGATGCTGGAGCTGTAAACTCAAACGGGTAAGATCACCAGGTATTAATAGATGGCTTATCCTCCACTGCAGCACCCCACTCCTGCTGGCTCCCAGCCTGGGTTACTGCAGCTCAAGCTGAGGCTGAAGACAGTTGTCACTGTTTTCTTCATATGAACACAAGCTATCAGCTTCAAGCTACCAATTTGTGACCATCTGATGTACAAATTGGAGAACAATAATGTAAGACAATTGAGGACAGCCTCTGAAGTACAGAATTGTTTTCCTCAGTCTGTGTTACTCAAAGCAGATTTGAGCCCCATTTAGATTTTAATTTTTCCCATCTGCTGTGCTTTAATTAAAAGCAATAATTTTTAAAGTTCCTAGTTTAATTGGAGTGGTGTCTACTTTGTAAGTAATCAGCCCTGACTGTGACTGACTCTGTGATCTGCTCTACATCATCAAGTAGTTCTTTGGGCCGGATAGTCGTGATAGTTTAATGTTTTTAGGCAGCCAAACAGCACGGAAAGTCCCTTGGAACTGGGTGATTGAGTCCCCAGGGCTCTGCTGAGAACATCAAATACCAGCGTCAGAGTTTCCACGAGGTTTGCAAGCTGTGACCAGCGGCTCTTAGCCAGGAAGTTCAGCCTGTGCTCTCGCCTCCTTCCAGGAGCTGCTTTCCCTGGACCCTCCTCATGGCATGCCTTGTGCAGAAGGTCATCCCAGCTGTCTGAGTGTCTTCACTTGAACTGGGATTTCCCAAGGAGCCCAAGGCAGAGCACATGTACGGCTGGTTGCAGCTTGCCCCCTGCCATGCTGTGCCACCCAGCACTCTCTGGGGACAGCCCTCTGCCCCTTTTCCCTACGCCTTCCAGGGTTTCCAGCCGTGCTCTACTGTGGCAGGAGGAAAGGTGGAAAATTAACTACTACTTTATGTCAGTACCAATGGAGTTAGTTCATTTGAGGTCCTTTCTGTCAGATATAAATGACAGGGATTTAATTATGTTGTGTTGGGTTGTGTCCAGTACTTGCATCCACACGGATTCAGAATTTCCTAGTCTGTGGCTGTTGAATCTTAACAAATCCAGTCCTCACACTCCTTGAGATCATTTCTGCATCTGTCTTTTTACTGTTGCTTGGTTGCTAGTGACCACAAGGATATTTTCTTTCGGTGTGTGTAATAAATCTGGAAAAGCCTGTTAGGTGACCTGAAAGCAAGAACCGACAGTCTCCCTTGAAAGTTACAGATGGCACCAAAACTGCATAACAGCTCAAATGTGTTCTCTGTTTCTTAAATGTGATCCTTTGCCCTTTGGAATGCTGTGCACAGTGCATGAGGACACGCGTGCAGGGTGTGGAGGTGAGCACACTCTTTGGGCAGTTCGGTGGCAGGTTCCTGACTACCCATAGAGGTTATGCAGGGCTAGATATGGTTTCACTTCCCCCAGGGACTTCACAACCAAATCTGGACATATCAGGGCAGGTAAAGCAAAAGGCCTTTCTGCACCTTCAGTGCCTGCTGCAGATTAAGTGGTATCAGTTTACAAAGAGTTTTTAGGATGGATAAAAGACTCCAACAGTCTTCTTGTAAATGTCTGAGCAATTTTTCTCAAACACTGAAATAATTCACGCCAGACAAATACCTGGCAGTATATGTTTCAGTCTGAGCTCTTTGGCTGACAAAGCTGTCACGAACTGAAAGATCCTGTAATGGAAGAAAGTTAGTCAGCTGTAACTGTGAGCTTTGTGAGTGGTGTCACCTAAGGTAGGGATGCAGGATGTGGGGATTGCAGCTGCCTCCCCAGACAAAGTGTGCTGTAGACAGTGATACATTCCACAGGTTTTGTAAGAAGGTGCAGGGGGGGCAAAGTACTTCCTTCTCAAACCAGTGCCTCTTTCTTAAAGAATGGTGGTGTTGTCATCCTGGTTTTCTAAAGAAAGTAGTCTTACGTGGTCATGCTCCTCTGTGACAGTTTCAAACAAATGGGCAGACGTGAGGAAGTTTCAGAGATTATTATCTTCCTAGAAATTTTATGTTATCCAATGATGGGATACCGGAGGAAGGTCCAAATCAGTGGCCTTGCTTGGTAGTAGGAGACTGCTAGTTCCATATACTGTGAGATTATGGAGCCAGCCCTGTATGAGGCTGCTCAACAACAGGCACATCTAGCCCCAGGCAGGGCTGCCTCCTGCTGACTCTGTGGCCTCAGGCCTGTTGCTGAGGAAAGGGGTCATTGCAATACAGGGAGGGGACAAAAAGTATAACTCTTTAGTGAGACCCATTTTGTTAGATCCTGCGTTTGCAGACTACTTTGAAAGACTTCCTCTGGCTGCTCTGTGATCCTTGGACTCTGGCATCTTTCAGGTATGTGCTCATGCTACAGACACACTTTGTGTGGCAGTCATGACACTTTCTGCTCTGCAGATCAGAGTTCAGCGTAATTGTTATCAGGTAGGTCTGCTTTGCTGTGGTGGTGGCATCCCAAGCATCTTGGAACCAGGATTAAAACTCATATTGTTATGGCTCGAGCAAGATTTAGTGTTTCCCTCATTGTGGGCTCATCTTCTGTGCCTCACTGTCTGGTTTATGGTTATGTGGCTCTGGGTGCTCTAAAGATTCGTTAGCAAGTCAGGGACTAGGTAGATGCCTTGGAAAGGTTTTCTTTGATCAATGTGATGACACAACAGCAAGATGCTATTTTCAGCCCTACCAAAGAGTGTGCCTTGCAGAGCCTGTGGCTGGTTGACCTCCAGAGAGAAGTGGTGATGCTGTGCTTCATTAAGCTGGAGAAAAGATTCTCATAAACATCTTTGCTCACCAGAGAAGAGAAAATCTGAAATCTTGTGTTAGTACAAAATAAGAGAGAAAAAAATAAAAATACTCCGGTTCTAGAGCTTTAAATAGAGAGAAGTGAAATGTGAAAGAATTGCATGCATGCTTTTTTTCCTTAGTCATTCAGTGGAAGGTGGAGTAGTTAAGTCTGTGGCGCCTTTAAAATGATTCATTATTTCCATAGAAGCCAATTGATGTTTATCCTTCAAATTGCTCTGTGGACATTAAAATAATGGAGAATTATATTTGCTTTTAATTTTGTTTCCAGACAGCTTGGCCTGAACATTTATGATGTGACTTGGAAACCATATCAAATTGTGATTTATAGTTGCTCATAATTGTGTGAAGATTGAAGATATGCTGGATGCTGCTTTTCTTTCCTTTTTTTCTCCTCATCTCCCCCATTCTTTTGCTTACACAGTGTTCTTGAGTGTAACGTGGTGAAAGGCCAACATCTCTGCCTTCATTGCTTTTCCTTGTACAAGCCACAGCAAATGAAGATTTTATTTCTCCCTAACATGAGGCTGTGTGAAATGAATTGTGGTTTGTATTTGAGAATTGGTTTGGGTTTTTTTTTCCCTTGCTTAAGTTTCCAATGGTTTTGTGTTGTCATGATAATCACCCTTTTTGTAGGGTGGAGAGAGTGGTGTTTTTTAGTCAAGCTGGATGAGAATCATATGCAAAACATGAATGGGGAGGGGCAAGACTTTTCTTTGTGGTAAGGCATCTGTTAAGTGTATGGATGTCAAATCTGCTCCACAGGTGAGCCAACAGGAACAGTTCATACCTAAATTTTTCTATTGGGTCTTATGGCTAAAGGAATTTGTTATTCCTATTTTCCTAAATTCATTTTTCCTGCACAGTTTTATCTGGTTTTTCCTCCTGCTGAGTAAAAAGCTATTCTTAGAGTTTTGTGCATTATATAATTTAACAGAAGAAAGCAAAGGGGATTTTGTGGACGGTCATAGAAAAGCCCAGTGAAGGTTGTGCAAATTTTGAAAACTTTTCTAGTCATGTTGCAGACTCCAAAACAAATGATTCAAACCTAAAAATTCTAAATGATTATTGTAATTCTCCAGAATATTGTTTTCATATTGAATGTAAGAGTGTTCCTTGCAGTTGTTTCCTGCCCTGACAAAAATCATCTGTGTGATACTGGGACATGCTACTTTTGTGGTTGAGTCCTGCACATGCAGCAGTGTGTTTTTGGTTTTGGTTTTTTTTTTTATTTCTGAACATAAAAGGAAGCTTCAAACATGCAGCAAGTGCATTTGGGCCCACTTAGAAATACCAGATGGCACTGTGGCCTAAACCAGCTGTTTTTCAGCATTGTAAGGAAATAATTTTTCTTATCTTAGTTAAAAATGAGCCTGTTTAGTTTTGCTTTTGTTCCTAGCCTGTTTGCTTTCTCATTCTCATGCCCCAGAGCATTTCAGTTTTAGTCACTGCACGACATTGCTGAAATCAGGGCTGGAATGAAGTTACAAAAATGAACAGAAAGCCAGTCTTATCCAAAATTCATGGGCAGGAACTGCATTCACAATTGTTGGCATAGATCAGTAAATGAACACTGACCATTGTGAAATTAAGTTCACCCTATCTTAGCTCCTCGTTGTTTCATTTTGTTTTATCAAATTAGTTGTTTGTTAGTGTTGATTGCAAATGTTGTTCATGCCACTATTCCCAAGTATCTGGCCTTGGAGCTTCAATGACTAAAGTGGTTTGGAAAGAATCCAAATCAGTTCATGCTGAGGCTATGCATGTTAGTAGGAAACAACTTACAAAGTCTGAGCAGGGATTTTTGTATGAACTTTTATCCTAAAAGAAGACTCCCTGGATATATATCTGTGTGTGTGTGTATGTGCATACATACAATACATATGCATATATGCAATTACATTAATCTCAAATTTTCACCAGTTTACTCTCTTGATTCCACATCATCGTAGTGATTTATACTAAATTCCAGGTTTCTTTCCCCTTTAGGGAACCACATTATCATCTACTTTTTGAGTAATGGTCTGCAAAGCATATGCCGTTCTCTACTGGTTTTTAGCAGAGGCTCTGAAAAGTAAAGTATTTTTAAATGTTCTCATGCATTCGATTTGTAATAATTTTTATAAAATAATAATTAAAATACCTGTAATTTTATCTAGTCAGACTAGTCTGATCGTGGGACAGATGAACCATTCATGTTTCTTGACTCACATAACTCATCACAGCCTGGCTTTGATTGGGACAAATCTGCTGGGTCTCAGAGTTAAGGCAGGGGTCACCAACACACATGATACCACAGGGAGTTGGAGCCCCTGTGGCAGAAATCCACTGTGGAGAAAGGCTCTCCCTCTCCCCACTTGGTACTAATCATGGAGAACAATGCTGGCTGCTTTGCAAAATATTAGTACTGCTGTACAGAATTTCTGCTTATAGCCCACTGAGTCAGACTTGTTTACTTCATAGAAGTAGTGATCTCTGTCTCTGATTGGTGGTCAACAATTCCAGGCTCCAGGCTTAATAGAATTTCAAGCTGTAGATGACACAGTTTTGCTAAAAATATGAGGCTTCTATTGCATTTTGAGTGATGCATTCTGCCTCGGTCCCCTTTGGTCTGTTTGTCATGGCTGAGGTTAAGATAATTAATTACTCCCGTCCCAAGCCTTGTCCTCTAAGAATTTTCTTTACAATCTGTCAGTATCTTCTGCATGCACTCCTGAGATGTTAAGCAATGAAGGAGCCATTAAGTTAAAGTCAGGCATTAATTTTTTCAGTAGGATGAAATAGCACTCCAGTAGATCAAGCAGTTTCTGGTTTGTTATTTCATAGCATGGCAAAGCAATGTGGGAGGGGCTGGTTTTCTGGCTGCAGGAGAGGATGGTGAGAGAGGAGGCCTATCTTCTGGTCCTGCAGCTTACCTCTGTCTTAGCAAGAAGTAGGACATTGGGAAGGGATCCGTGGAGTGAAACATCTATTTGCCAAAGGCCTGATGTCCACGTAATGCAACTGGGAAGACAGGGAAGAGGCTTAGCTACACTTAACTAATATATCACTTTCCTCAGCAATACTTTTTATTGCCTGTAAAGCCTTTCCTGAGAACGAAGCAGTGTCAAGTTGTGTTACTCTGTTCTTTGTGTTTTGAGGTCCTCGAATGCTGTCACTGGTGAGTCATTCCTGGCTGGGGCTTTAATCACTCTCCTTCTAAGTCTGAGCAATTCTCCATGTTCTTTGCTTGCCACTGCTCTAACTCGAACACCCTTTGCACAGACATAACTTCCCCATTTAGCAAACTATGTATTTTAGCTTTTCCTAAGAAATACATGAAAGCAAATTAGTACAAATCTGCTGCAATAATCTCTCTGGGAAACCTCATGCACACCTGCTAAGCCCCAAACAGTAGCAGCAGGACTGAGCTTATGTGTCAGAGACACAGCAAAGGGAAAATGGTCACTTCTGGAGTGCCTTGAATGAGCAATTCCATGCAGAATTTATGGTGGGTTTTAGTGCACCAGCTAGTGAGGCTGAAATGTCACTTCTACATTGAAATTTCATATGCCTCCTGCCTTTTTAGGTGCTCTACTTCTGTGTGCATCCAAGTTTCACTGTTCTTTATTAGAGTTTAAAGATCCTCAGTCCTTTGCAATTGCATTATATAACTGTCAATTCACAGACTTGACAATTTTAAGGTTTAAAAAATCCACTTTTTCATCCATTTTGGTTTTGGTATAGCTGCCCAGTATGCAATTTCTTGGAGAAGAATGTTGTTGCTACCGTACCAGAACACTGTAGTTTAGCTGCACGGAGATATTTTACTGATCTCAGTATATGCTTGGGATTAATTTCATTCATCTAGGCATAAGCACTGAACATTAGTTGTTCTAGATTAGTTGTTCTGTAGTTAGTACTCAGGCATCTCTCAAGAGAGTCTCCTCCCATCCTAAACCATGTCTCCAAAATTATTTGTGCAAATAGGCCCTGGCTATTGACCAGGTCTCCATAGGGAGCCTGAACAAGTCAGATGCAGATGGTGAAAGCTGTGAAATCAGATATGATGGAATTCCAGAGTCTTTGCAGACTGTTGATGGATCTATTCAGCACTGTCCTCTGTATTTAAAGAATTATTTCATGTTACTATTTTTCCACCTGCAACCGCTTTAACAGAAGCTGTGAAGAGAGTTCACCACATCTTGAGGTAGTGCCCAGCAGGTTGTTCACTTCTGTTGCCTGACATGTACAATTTCTCTCTTCTTTAGTCTTCTGGCACCAGTATCACCGTGGACATCGCTGTCATGGGAGAGGCACACGGGCTCATCACAGACCTTCTGGCCGATCCTTCGCTGCCCCCCAACGTGTGCACGTCGCTGAGAACAGTCAGCAACCTGCTCAATACACAGTTAACCTTCCAGGCCATCCACAAGCCAAGGGTGAATCCCTTGGTGTCCTTCAGTGAGAACTACACCTGCTCGGACTCAGAGGAATGTCCCGAGAAAGGAGAGAAACTAGCTATTCCCAAGGTGAGTATTGGAGCCTGCCGCTCCTAAAGGGACATCACTGGGCTATCAGATGTCACTGGGCTTTTTGTATTAATTGCCATCTATTCTTCCTTCCCTTAATCAGAAGGGTGAAACCTACAGAAGTCAATGAAAAAGTCTCTATTGATGACCTTCAGATGCTTTGGATCAAGTCTAAACAGTTGTATACCCTACAAACTAACAAAAATATCATCACAGTCATTAGTATGACAAATACTGTGAGCTCATGGAAGTTGTCTTGAGAAGAAAAAGAAGACAGAACCACAATTATATATATAATACTGCCTTGAAAAATGGTTTTATGAATGCTCAGGAATCAGGCAGGACATAACCAGTGTTAACCACCCACACTTAGCAAGTGAACAGCTAGAAAGAGCACATCAGATTTGAAGTAGTTTGAGTTGTAGGTTTGTTGCTGATTAGCTGTCCTGCAAGGCCTGCATTTCATTTCTGAAACTAAACTAAAATGCAATGTACGGCAATGTATGGCAGCCTCCCTTGTAAAATGAAATATAGGCAGAGTACATTGCACAGGCAAATGTGTTTATGTTTTTACAGTTTAAATGGCACAGCCAGTATTCATTCCAGCATTTCCAGGTGTCTGAATTGCAGTGCCCGTGATTCTTTTATTATAGTTTAGTGTGATGATAATTACCACCCTATTTGCCTGTTTAGCAGCTGTATGTACGAAATGGATGTTCACAGGTTTTTAAGCACATTTTCCAGTTTATTTTAGTGACCATATCTATAATGGCTGTACTCTAGGCTCTGAGGGGAAGAGTGAAGTGCAAGAGCACTGCCATCACATGAGCAAACACAGGGAACTGATACCAGTTTGCTGTTGCATAATACCTTATGAGGAGAAGAGAAATGAAGGATGAAGAAATGAGTTAATGCTACAGAGATCTAATTTGATTGAAAAATTCACTGACCTAAATGTATTATGGTTCACAAAACAAATAGTTTGCAGGTCTTTATTTAAAGTGTCTTAAAGCAGATTTAGGTTCTTCACCTTAACCATCTGACACTGAGCATTTTATGTAAGGAGAAAATGTGTTAACGTATTTATCTGCAGCTTTGAGCTTCAGAACCACAGATGTCTTCCATCTCATATTTTTTAACCCTCTGGCAAAGTCCAAGCTTTCCGTTGCAGATATATTTATTTTAGTTCTTAGCTATAAACATTTTACAAGAACTTCACAAGAGAAACAACTTACAAAATTATAGGATCTGCAACAACAAATCTGGATCCAAAAGAGATCTTTTATTATCTCTGCCTTCAAAAATTTGAAAAAAAAACAACATGTGAATCCTGTTAATTGCAGAAATGGAAGAGTCAGGTGAAAGAAAAATGCAGGGTGGTCAAAAAAAAATCTGCTGTAAACACTGATGCTTTTTCTAAGCTTTTTGAGAAATCATATCCCAGAGCATAAAAGTTTTATTTCAGTGTGTAATTTTTTGGTTGGGTAGATATAGCAAGGAAAAAAGTTGGAGCTCCCCTGCCTTATTTTTATTACAGCCTTTCTTGTGTTGAATCTGATTCTAAAGATTCATGACAGTTTAAATCCCAGAGTAGTTGAGGTTGAAAGTGCACCTGGAGATTGTCTATTCCAGTCCTGTCCCACAGCTCACTGAGGAGAAAGTTTCTCTAGGCTCAGCCTAGATCAGGCTGCTCAGGAGGATGTCCAGTTGGATTTTGAGTATCTCCATGAATGTAGACTTCACAGCTGCTTCGGGCAACTTCTCTGTGTTCAGTCGTCCTCAAAGTAAAAATATTTTTCTACATTTTAATTAAATTTCTTGTACTTCAGTTCTTGCTGCACTGCCTCTTGTCCTGTCACTGGGCACCCCTGGGAAGAGCCTTTTTCTTTACACCCTCCCTTTAGGTATTTGTGTACACTGCTAAGATCTACCCTGAGCCATCTCTTCTTCAGACACAGCAATTCCAAATCCCTTGGCCTTTCCTTTTATGACAGATGCTTCAGTCACCTTTGTGGCCCTGCTAACTTGTTTAAGTACCTTTGGCCACATCAGATGTTGAATATCTGTGGCTATGGGGCTGTGGATATATACCTTCTTTAAAACTTGAGATAGGCAGGATGGTCAAGACTCTCCAAGCATTTAAAGCATTGGCTGTGTTTGAAATTAATAATACCTGGGAGAACACAGATTTAAAGTACCCTCCCTAGGTGTTGTCAGACAGAATTAAGCAAATGGAAATGGTTTTATTTCTGCATGTGTAGAGGTTTTGTAAGCCTGTACAAACTGTAAGGAACTGATTTCTCCGCAGCGCTTACGGAGAAGTTTGCCTCCAGGACTGCTGAGACGAGTGTCCTCAACTTGGACCACAACAACATCAGCCACAGGACTGCCCACTCTGGAGCCAGCTCCAGTGAGAAGGGATCGCAGTGCCAGCATCAAACCTCACGAATCATCTTCATCCAGGTTACAAATGGCCTCCTCTCACTTTTATGTTTCTCTTTGGGCAGTTTTCTTTGGTTCTGTGTGATGATGTCCCACATTCAAAAATGCTGTCTGTGAAGTGTGTCAGAATTGCTTTTTCATGTTTCTCTAAATTGCTTTGCTAAAGAAGCAGCATTCCCATTTTTTGTCAGATTATGCCAAAATTATTCGTTATTGGGTAGAAAAATGAATTTTAAAAAATCTATTTATGCTAAATTCTGCATAATAACTTAATAGTTCTGCACTATTAAGTGCAGAACTGCCCAATAAAATTGGAAGAAAGGTAAGATATCTAGTTAAAGTTTACTTGCTATACAGGGGTTGCCTATGTGGTTATTGCCCAGCCAAGAAAAACTGTAGCAATTGGCCCAGCCATTTCTAAGAACACATCTAATGATGTGGTCCTGCCATGTAACAGTTCATAAAGCACTTCTGCATCTTCCATTCTTCTCAGGGTCTGATCCCTGAGCTGGTATCATAACACATGGTCCTCCTGTGAAATGGAGAGAGAGTTGTGTCTGCTCTGCTGCTTATAGTCAGCTTGGTTGGGGAATTTGCAGAGATTGTAATAAAAGTTGTAATAGCCACACATCATGTCATTACAACAGGATTTCCTTCTTTCTGGCTCTGTGAATACTTTTCTGTTCCAGTCAGAGAGGATCAGAGCCTTCAGAGGAAGGGTGGAGAGCAGCGAGTTGTGGTACCACCCTGTGAGAATAAAGTTCAGGTCCCCTCCACACCTCAGCAAGGGTTATCATCTTGGAGCTGATGGATGAAAAAAGAGTGTGGAGACATGCTTTGTCCTGGGGAAAGGAAGATCAGAATGAAAGCACTACATTCAAGAAGAGAATTCAGAGCTGTGACATCAGAAGACTCATGTGCTTTTCTGAAATTCAAAATTTGGTGCTGGTAGTGGAGAAAAAGATACAACCTTGGAAGTCCCAACATCACCAGTGTTGACTGTTGGATAGCTTGGGGGAATGCAGCCCCAAAGAGCTGCTTTCTTCCAAGATTAACCTTTCTTCAGGTACCTAAATCTTTCCCATGGATGGGACTGTCATGCAGGGTATGGAGGTGCTCAAGACAACCTGCAGAGTACCCTGAAAGTCTCATGGAAGAAAAATACATAGCTTGCCAAAGTTCCCTTTCTGAGAAGTCCCATCTGTCTCAGTAAAAGCAAATATAAGGAAGCTGTAACCAAATACAAACGTTCTTCACTCACAGACCTGTGGTTCCTGGGGTGCATTTGATTTATGCTGCTCTCACGTAGTGTGTAAGCGTCCCAAGATGGCAATCAGAGGGAGAAGGAGAGCAATTAAATATTATTGTTGGTCCTTTCCTGTGGTTGTTATGTAACTCTGCATGAGGAGCCAGCTAAGCAGGCTATCAATTCTTCCTATGTTTAATGTCGCCAGTTGTGTAATTATAGCTCTGTCAAGCTCCAGCCTACTGTTTGCACTGCTTCTTTCACAGTAGGAGAAACAATGTGTATTCCAGAAAGGGGGAAAATGAATCCTATAAGTCCAGCTTTAAAAGTTTTGGCAGACCAAGAGTGATCTGCTTTCAAGGAGAAGAATTTTGAACTGAAGAGAAAAAAAAATATCTTGGTTATCTGCCACTTCCCCTGAACCAAATTCAGGCACTCCACTGGTCACAGAGAAAGAAACATTTTGTAAGTTGAAGGGTAGGAGAGAGGCTGACACTGGAATTGCCCTGTGGCAGATGCTGATGCTGTAGTTACAAAACATCCAACTTCTTCCTCACAATGTGGGACATCACTTCTGGATTTCTGTAGTCACATATTTGCAGAAGTCCACCATAACTATCAGTCTGAGATTAGTAATTCTGTATTCTTCCAGCTCCATGTCATGGAACTGGATAGGCTTATACTGGAAAAATAATAGAGCTCCCACATTCTTTCCCTCACCCACTTTTATATCAAGTGATTCTCATGTAGGAACTCAAAGAACGAGGTTCAGAGATTTTTGTTTTGGCTTGCCTCATTGGGGTTATTTTACTGTACAGTGGGCCAGCATGTTACATTCTTCATATTAATTAAAAAACAAAGCTAAACCATAAAACAAACAAAATTTATTAAAAAAACATCTGTATTCTTTCTTTGCCACACTTCATCACAGATTCTAAGAATCTGGGCCCATAAAGACAACCAGCAAGTATTTTTGTAGGTAGTACTTACTATTCCAAAACAAGATGTTTGCAGATGTAACACAGTGTCACATGCTTCTTTCCTTCAGAATGTGTTTTTTTTCCTTCAAGTTTATTTTTTTCAAGCTCAACTACTTTAAAAGTCTGTCTTCAGCCTAGAGTGTCACCTCATCCCTTGGAAGTGAGGATGTGAGGAGGAATGTGGAGCCTGAGATGCCTGGCAGACCTGTCCAGAGAGCTCACAGGCCTTGATAAAAGCCAGTGTTGCATCCCTGCAAGAAGCTGACATTTGAGGGGTGTCATTCAGGAAAATGATTATAAATACAGTGTTCTTGCTGTGCAGAGGATTTTGGCCTCTTCTGACACACAATTACAGCCCAAAGGCTAAAAGCACAAACCCATGCTGCTGTCGGGGACTAACATTTGTCCCCACACACATGGACACGTGCACCCGGATTCCTTCAGCACAGTTCTCTTGCACCAGTGTCTCCAGGGCAGAGAGGGGGATTTTTGGGGGATGCAGCAGGCAATTCAGCCAGTTAGGGCATGAAGGGGCACACCACTAACCACAGCCGTGCAGGATGCTTCCAGTCCTCCCCAGCCACCTGAGGAGTTCCTCCAGGGCCCCAAGGATTGTTGTGTATCTGCTGTGGCACCAGCAGCAGAGAACACTGGGTTTCCAGTTCTGCTGAGAATTTGTGTCACTTCTGGCTCTTTTAAGGAGGTGTTAAAAGAGAACATAAATTTAACTTATTTCAAGTCTACTTTTGAGCCTCTTTGTACTATCAGAACAATATAATGAAGGCATCTTTGTATAAATAAGGCAGATAGGCCTCAGCACTGAGAGAAGTCCAGCTTTGGACTGTCTGCATTGTAAGTATTTTTGCTGAGCAATATTCTGTTTTGTGAGTGCCTCACCAGCACCAGTTCAGCCAAGCCATAGGTGTCGTTTCCCTCACCAGATTTTGTGCTATCTCAGTATCACATTCTTCTTGCTGCAGCTCCTAACTTCATAAGGTCTGCCATTGAGGCTTTTTCCTGTGTTGAATGTCGCTTGTTTGTGCTCTGGTTTCACAGCTCTGACTCCTGGAACAGCTCCATTCTGATGACAATCACAAAGAGCAGGTCCTTCTCCACCTCCTACGCCGTGTCCTCTACCAACCACCTGAATGCCAAAAGGCAGAGCCGGCAAGGTGAGTGGGCATCCCGGGCTCTGTCAGCCTTGCTTAACTGCTCCCCGTGACTAGCTGCTGCAGCTGCTTTGGTTCTCTGTCCAGCCTGCTGCTCTTATTATTTTTCCATCAATATAACATCGTTATTTCTTTTATTTTAAAAATAAACAAACACAGTTGCTTGAAGTACTATAGATTGTAGTCATGCCCTTTGTAAATGTCTTGACTCTTCTGATTTATAGAAGTTAGTCATGACATGATGCAGCAAGTGAAATACTAAATTGTGATTTATATCTTTGTAATTCCCTTGGCTATAGCAGGGTGTTTTGCATAACATTTGTGATATTAGCTGTCTGCATATTCCTTGACTGAGATTTCCTCTAAAGCACAACCTACATAAATCCATTTCGAGCTGGAAGCAGCAACTGACTTGTCTTATGCAAACATATCCAAGACACAAACTTTGTAACTCAGAGGTCTACCTCTGTATATTCACTACTGAGGAAATACAGGTCATTCTTACTGATTTTTAGGGATGAGGAATATGGGGTTTTTCACTCAGACTTTTGAGCCTCTCAGAAAAAACGTTACTCCCATATTTCTTTCATGAAAGAAATTAAGAAGGTGACTTTGGAATTGATAATGAAATGTGTAATACAACAGCCATGAAGCATCTTTAATCCACAACAATGTGATTCTCTTCTCTCTACAAATGCAGTATAACATGCTGTTTTACCCATGCTTCAACTCACAATTCAAAATTATCACAAAACCTTCCTTTTTCATACCAGCCTGCTTTTTATCCGAACAGAAATACTACTGAGATAATATTACTCAGACATCCTGGCTACCCAGCTATCAGATAGAAACTGATAGATAGATGAGGCCTGACATTGGAAAAGTCAGGGAATCCCAACTTAGAGATGAGTTTGAAAATATGGCTGCACAATTATTTTGCATTTCTACTGCTGTCACATCGTGTCGCCTTTTCAAACTGAAGAGAACCATACAAAAGATCTTTTCTTGTACAAAGCTGCTTTGTTTTACCACAGTGAAGGTTAAGTAGCACAATATTATCTTAAAAGGTAATAGGCACATAGGCAAATGAATAAAATTTAACCTGGGAAATAATGGAGACATAGTAACAAGAATCCAGGAACTCGCTTTAGAACAAAATAAACATTTGACTTGTGATTTTCAGAGATTATCCCAGTAAACTGAAAGGGAGAGGAGCAGGTGTATAATACCTTGTACTTGGAAAGCAACAATTATTGAGCCCATCAGGCAGTTTTACATTTAGCAATTTCTGCTTTCAGAAAGTACTAACAATCATCTCTGTTGTTCAAATACAAGAGCTCCCCCGTGATGAAGGGAGATCTCCACTCCGTTATGAGCAATTCCTGGGGATGCAGGTGGAGAGAAGTAAAAATTTTGCATCAGTGGTTTTTATGTAGAAGATTGATATTACAATACTTTGGACTATTTATAATCATGTATTTTTAGTTATGATTTATTTCCATGTTCCAGCTAAATAATTCTTTCAATTTGCACTAGTTAATACAATTTAGACTTTTATGTATTAGCTCCACTGGCAGTATATAATTATTTATAAAATGTATCTTTAATTATGCATTAAAACATTCACATTTTAAAATACTGCTAGTTCTACCTATTTGGGCAAAAACTCAAGTGTTTTCATATGTAATTTTACATCACACTGTTTTATATCTTCAACACTTGTCATTTGGAGAAGTTCTGGAGGACCTAAGTGCATGGATGTACTTAAAAAATTCTCTTTGTATTTTTATTCTTCTCTTATCTTGATTGTGAAAAAATCCTTGCTGTAGCAAGACACATTTTCTCTCACTTTTGCCAGTAAATGTTGGATTATTGAAAAAAGGTTTGCTTTTTTTCTGGTAATTGTATTTATTTGTGCTTACCTTCCCTGGTAAATTACTTTCTTAAATAAAACCAAAAACACACACAACAAAAAATACTTCAAGAGACTGCATCACTACTAGCAGTAGAAAGTTTGCTGTGGTTAGAGACATTATTGTGAAAAGTGCTGTTAAAAGTCTCAGGACTTGTGTCAAATTCTTTACAAATGAAGATATGTATTGCATCCTCTGAGAGTTATGAATATTACTTGGTAACATATATCTCAAAGATAGATCATAATCCAACTCAATCCCCTGTGCAACTAACAGACTGTGAAATGTTTTTAAAGACCTATTTTTGTTGGATGGAAAGCTGCTATCTCAATGAATTCATAAACATGAAACAGAGGTTTTCTGTATTTTAAAGCAATTTCCCTGTGTCATGGCCATCTGATAACATTTTAACTGCTCTGAAGGCTGTAGTGTTCTGATCTCAAGACTAGCATTACATCCTACCTGCAATCATTGAATTAAGACACTAAATACATACCTCATTTGCTGAAGAAATACCCTTAATCAAAACTAAGATGCTGGATATCTCCAAATGACAGCACAGTAACTATAGGAATTTTTTTTTTTTTAACTCTTGGATTGTCAACAGTAAATCATATTTTAGCCTCCTATCACAGTAAGTTGCTATCAGGGAAAAAAACACTGGAACTGTACATGTATATCCTGCAAGGTTAATATTTCATAAAATTAGATCAACATATTGCCTTATTTTAAGATAATTTTTGTGTCTAGAATGCATTTAGACGGAGAGGAAAATTCAAACAAAAAACCTGTTCAAGTTCCTAAGGCCTTGATATCCTTTGGCTTTGAAGATGAATGTGGTAAATTAACTAGGTCTGAGGTCCTACAAACTTCAGGAGTTAACTCAATATCCATGCATTTCCTTTTAAGATAGATTAAGTTTGCTCCTCTGCACTTCCAGTCTCATTTTGTCTGAGACTAGGAATTGTAAAGTGGATTCCAAGAGAAGGCAGAACTTCGTTTAAACACTGGGCTGGCTGATGCATTTCACCTTGGCGGTGGGGCTTAGGCGGAATAAGGGACAGAGACAAATACATCTTGCTAGTGTTGCACATGTGGGTATTGACAGTTTCTATACTCTAGCTCAGCTGTGCAGCACCATGTGCTGCAGTAATGGTTGCAAGTCTCCCTTAGTGAGCAACAGATACTGAAAAATAAACTCAAGCTGAAGATCAAGGCCAAAATCTATGAGAAATGGCCCCAGAGGTGCAGTATTTTGTATGATGTATGACTACTAAAAATTGCTCTTTTTGGTTTATTGCTAGTCTTCAAACATGTAGAAATCCAAAATTTCTGGGAACGTGTGTAAGCCTTCCTTGACCCTTGCCTGAGCCTTGCTTGGCAGATGGGGACAGAGAAACTGCAGATGGGTCTGGGAACTGCCTGTCTGGGGTTGTGTGTCTCTTGTGTGTCTCTGTCACTAGGACATGTTGGTACCAACAGTCGTGCCACAAACTTGTCTTTCATTTCATGCCTGTCCAGTTAGTGCATCCTGCTCAACAGGGAAAATATGCTTTGTATTTTGAGCCGTATCTTCAGCAGGTAAAAGTGGCTGATAGTAATGGAAGTTCATCACTCTGTGACAGCCCTGGCTTGGCTCAGAGCAGAGAAGGGTATCCTGGTATTTATTTTGTTTTTGGAGACTATGCTGGTGCACCTCAAGAAGGGTATTTCTGCACGCTGAACTAATACATCCATCTGCCACTTCTGCTAATTGACAAGACTCTCCTTGTCCTTGGCCAGGTATCCCAGCAAATATTTCACCTCTCACCTCCCCGTGCCATTCACCGATTCAGGGGACGCCTGCCACAAGTCCTACTGGAAAAACATCTTCTGTGTCATTTCCAGAGCCTACAGACACTGACACCAAGCAGGGCTTAAAGCCACACAAAGTCTTAACTTCTACTCAGAGTGCACCTAGCCTGTCAGACCCTATTATCAGCCCCTCCATCATCTGCAGCAGGTAAGATGATAATTTGACATGCTTTGGAATCATTTCACATTGTTCTAATGCACATGCTCTCTTGGCCTACATACAAGTTTTTGTGATTTACTGCAGTGTTTATGTTGATATTTCAGGTTTATAGTACTTAAATAAATGTGTAGATCGATGCTACAAAATACTTTTGAAGTGGAAGACTCTTGGCTATGTTTATTGCTATGTTTATTGCTTTTACTCCTGTCAGATGGACAGCCTGATTCCTAAATAAATTCTTTGTCAATAACCTGCAGATCCCAAAGTTGAATTTCATGTTTACAACTTGTGTTTCTGGAGCCATGCCCTTGACAACAGCAGTCACCTTTAGGTCACAGGCCACAGCAGGCACCTGATGTTGCATAGAAAAATCTGACTGCTAGGACCAGCAATGCCTGAAGACTCCATAGTTTTGAGCCTTCTCTCAGGAGGAGTGGAGCCTCTCTTCCCTAGGCGGAGTCAGTCAATCATCTGACTGACTGAAAAATCATCAGAAAAATCTGACTGAAAAATGTCAGATTTGTTTTCAGAAATAAACTGCAGATGAGCTCTTTCTACTGCTAAGTGCTCCAGTAACACAGTTTAATTTCTTACTTTAAAGTACCCTTTTATTAGGTAACACAGACCAGACCTGTTTTGCAAAATTAGCATTTTGGAAAGAAAGTTGTTCTGCTTGTCTTCTCAGAAAGGATTCAGTTGCTAAATCAAATTACTGGGGTTTGCAATATGTGTCCAGTTCAGAATAATGGAAACATTGGTACTCCCGAGCCTGTTCCAGTGCAGTTTCAAGGTTGCTTTATTCACTAGATGTTACTTTTGGTCATAGCCATAGCGGCCAGCCAGCAGAGAGCACGGCTGTTACCAAGTTTGGCTATCTTTGGAAAGAGTTTTTAGTTTCTGACTTCAATCACATGGCTTTGGATGTGTCTCAGCGTGCTGTGTGCAAGGCTAGGAAGTGGCTGTGAGAAAGTCAAAACTGACACTGCAAGTTTGCTCAAGGGACTCATCCTCACTGGAATCTGGCGTAGGATTCAAACAGGCTTTTGAGATGGATTCAGACAACTAAATAGAAACTTAAGTGCTTTTAAGAGTTTTCTAAAGGTATACCAAAATTGACATTTGGACAGATTAATTCGAAATTAAAACTGTATTACACAACAGAAATATAGCATAAAGGTGCTGCAGTCTTATTAAGCTGTGCCTTTATTACCACCAACAAAATACTGCTATTTCACAAGTGGCATTCTGGAAGCCTTCTATTAAGAAGAACAGATAAGAATTGCATTAAAAATGTCAAAAAATAATCAATTTTAGGTTGTTGTAGATAGTAATGAAATTAATACCTTTTTCATCTTATTTATCTACCTGACTGATACAAGATTTATTTGCTTGGCTATGCACTACAGGTATCATTGAATACAGATTAGCATTTTTATTTGAAAGTCTTTCAGGAACTCGTGATGTTTGCAGTGCGTACCAAGCTCCAGGATAAGTTTGGATGACACAATCAAAAGCTAGCTGGCACACGAGTTAAGCCATTTCTATATGTTGAACTTAAAGTTCTGCAAAGGTTCTAGTACAAAGTTTGACCAATCCAAATAATTCTGTAATAATTGCTTTGTGAAGACTGTTATATCTAAGATATGCCACAAAATGCTGACTCAAACCAGAGAAAATGTTAAAATTTTAACATTACAACATTTTGTTGTAACTAGGGCTTAAAGGGAATTATACACAAGGAATAAAACTTTTTAATGGAAAGGAAGAGCCAGACATTTTAAAAGGTCATAATATTGTGATCCCTCCCAAAATGTATTTCTGTTCTGGAAATGATGAAGCAAACTCTGTCCTCATGGTTCTTATGTACTTGGTATGATATCACTGAAGTAATGATGACATATAATTTTCCTCCTTAAGAGGAGCATATTAAAGTTTTAAGCAAGAACAGTGAAGCCAGATCATGACCGTGTTCAAACTGAAAATTCTGTAAGATTGTATGGGACTCTGGCACATTTTCATAACTTTAATTCATCTTTGTAGGGCAGCTGTAGTATAGAACTAGGGGATTTATTTTGTGCAGGTATACTTAGAGAATAAAAAAAAAATCATTTAAAGAAATCACATGGTTCAGGTTTACTGTTGAAAACACAGATTTAATGGTGGTGGGCAGTTAATCCAAGGCCTGTCTGTATTTTTGTCCCAAGATCCAATAAAACTATAGCATTCTCCTATGATTTTTTCTGGAGAACGTACCCTGGACGATGGCTTATACTGTATGGTATAATCTCACACTGCCAGCAGGGGGTCATTTTACACAAGACTGTCTAAGGCACGTGCTTCTTCATGTTGTGCATGTTTCTTGATGTATTTCAGCTGTGGCAGACCCTACAACCAAATAGAAGCTGGTGATGGGACACTAAATAGAAATGATGCTACTACACACACCCTGAACAGAACAGGTAATTCTTTGTCAAAAACACCTCATTCCCTCAAATTCAGTAATCATCCACTAAAAGGGCAGACGAGCTTGTCTGTCACGAAAGGAGAACACACACAGGTGAGTCCATACAAACTGTCTTTGAGTCTCCTTCCCTTTCCGTATATAAACATGTACAAAATGCTTATGGAGTTAAAATATAAGGGATATACTGTTTCCCTCAATTTAATTAAATAAAGGTCCTCAAAATTTTTTCTCTCTTCATTCCCTGATGCCATTTTTTACACTCTGCAGGGTATATCTTTAATGCCCTTGGACAGATTGTCCGACTTCGGAGCCAGCCAAGCAGCACATATGTATTATGAGTCAGAGATCCTCTTGCTGTTATTCAGAAGGTCACAGGATGGCTTCCACGAAACCCTTGCTGTTCACACCACAAGCTTTGTGATTTGTGTTTGTAGATGATCCTGCTCAAGCCACTTCTGACTACGAGACCAACAACAGCGACAGCAGTGACATCGTGCAGAACGATGACGACACAGACTGCTCCAAGGAGCAGCCACGGAAGGGATCCGGCTGTAGGTCCTACACGCCTGAGACCATCATCCTGCACCCCTTGATACCACCTGAGGTAGCTCCTCTAAGTTCCCCCAGCACAACAGACTGAGTGTATGCTGACACTGAGGGGAAAAAAAAACAAAACGAAACCAAATTAACCAAAAACCCAAATCCCCACAGAAAAAATGTGGCCTAAGGGTGCTGCAGGATATTATTGTAGGTGGATATCTTAAACAACAAATGCTGCAGTGTGGTGAACAAGTGATGATTGCCTGGCAGCATTCAGCTGTGAGCTTGGTTGAGCTGCAGAGGGAAAGCTTTGTTTAGTTAAGTTTTCCACAGTCTGTTGTACAACTGAATTAATAATCTGAAGTTGGCAAGAGCTCTTGAAAAATTTACTGTAATCAGTTGGAGTTGGGCATGCTGAGAGAAGGCATTTTGCTTGAAATGTTCTGGCATTTACTCATCTCCAGTTTCTAAGTAAAATGAAATTCCAGGGAGTATACTGGGAGAAATGTGAAAGGAGGGTCACAACCCATCTTTTATTTGCAGACCTTGAAAAACTGGTAGGTTTCAGTTTAAGGAGTACAAGCCTTCACTTGGACTGAGCTCTGTTAGTCATGTCGGGGTGTAGCAAGTGGGTCCTGATGCAGAAGCAGAAACGGAGAGCTTTTCTCTCTGTACCACAGTGGATTTCACAATGAAGGCAGCCTCCCTTGGAAATGAATGAATGATTCCCATGAGTGAATGAATGAATGAATGAGTGAGTCTCAGTGCTAAGTGCAGACACTGCTGTTTCATAAACAGAATTTCCTATCCATTCAAGTGAAACACATTACCAAGGAGAGTGAGTGCTGGAGGGCTTCAAGAAATGAGGACATCTACGCTGAGCCGAGTAAAGTACCACTGACTTACACACGATGCTAATGTGACTTTAGCTTTTAAGAGCATACATTTTTGCTTGAGATGCTTCACTGAACTAACAATCCATTTTATTCTGATTTCTGGCACAGGACAAGCCTGTTCTGGCTCCTGAGCCTCTGGTTATGGACAACTTGGATCCTCTGATGGAGCAGCTAAATAGCTGGAACTTCCCAATCTTTGATTTGGTGGAAAAAATTGGGAAGAAATGTGGTCGGATTCTCAGTCAGGTGAGAGGTGTACCTTGTCTGCAGTGTCTGGGTAGAATGTTAACAGATTTAGACACAGACGTGTTAAAAGGTATTGTCCTTACAAGCTGATGATCCAATGAACTGTGATCCCTGATACCTAATTCAAAGCTGACAATATGAACTCTGTCTCATTATATTCCTTACTTTTGAATGTCTTTATTTTTAAATTTAAAAATGCAGAAGAAAAAAAAACACACACCTATTTTGCCTTCTGCTCCCTGCTTTCCTGAATATTCTCTTGAGATGCTTCCAGCTCTTACTGAGTTCTTTGGGAAAGGACTTCTCATGGGGTTTAGCATGGGAGGGCTAAACAGCAAATATATTCAGTGGATGCGAGATACACATAGTTTTGGTCTTCTTTTATACTGAAGATTTCAGTATAAGATCCCAGAAATAAAAGATTTCAGATTTCAGACTAGGCAAGAAAGCAAGGTTTGAGGAAGTGGGAGTAGAAAGAATCCTTGCTATATTCCCACTTATATTGTATATTGTGAACTTTGTGATACTGTGAACTTTGAGAGAAAATTCATATAATATTACGTAGGGAAGACTAATTTGCTACGAGTCAGGATGGGAGAGCTTACTCGTCTTTCTTTCAGCTCTCAGGTTTTTATTCCTTCCTGTGGGTTTAATTCAGTTACTGACACAGCCTGTCTCTACCCAGCACGATTAGTGTCACTTTCCATAATCACTTTCTTGGCTGAACTTTCTGCTCTGTTATGCCCCTTTTCCTGGCACACTGACAAATTAGTCATTTTTTCTTATAAAAGTATTGAAGATTATTAAACAGGAAAAGCAAGTAATTATTTTTATTATTATTTAAGGATGAAAGGGAAAAAAGCCCAAGAGAATCTGACTGAAGGAGTATGACTTTACAAGGCATTATGTAGTGATGAGTGCTGGAAAGAAGAGATAAAGTTAATTGGTACAATGTGGTACAATTATCACACACACACCCCCAGAAACACAGAGGTTAGTGTGTCAGGCAGATTTCAGTGTAACAAGCTCCAGAGAATGCTGGATCAAATCACAGTCCCTTGGTGGTTACCTATTATTCAGCTAGATCCAATTACCTAGTGGTCAACAAGGAAAACCATGGCATGAATTCAGATTTATTCTGTGGTCTGCCTTTTAGTGTTCTGCAGCTTGGCAAGCAGCATCTGTGTTTGACTAGCCTGCCAAGTCTCTGGGTTCATTTTAGAGAAATAGGCAAACTGTGGATATTGGATATATTTATTGGATAAATTAAGTGATGCTCATTGAGGCACTTTTGCACTAGACAGTGAGTATGTGATTGAAATGCTCTTCTAGATCATATTGCTCATTTTTCTAATAGCATGGAATGATAATAGAATGATGAATGAAACATAAGGAAAACCAGAACTTTCTTTTAATGGCATAACAAACAGTTTGGATGAGCCAAAATTTGTTCTGGTTTTACCTGGGTACCTCTGTAGGCTCTAAGCACTTTACCAAGCTGCATGGGGTTCTGTACCTCTGGACACAAATCCTTTGGGCTTCCCTCAAATTGCACTAAATGTCCTCACTCTATTTCCCAAAATCTGTTTTTGCACAGGTTCTCAACTTGTTATCCACTTCACAGTTCCACAAAATCAGGCTTGTGAAATAAAATAGAGAAGCTTTAATATTTGTGATGCAAATTCAACATTTTCTGTAACAGCTGTTTATAATAACTCCTCCTCCCTAACAGCAGAATGTAGCAAGTTCAACCTTGTTCACAAAATATAGATCCTTATTACCCCCACCTACTCGGATGTTGCTAATGAAATTATTTTCAGAAGCCAGGAAACTAAAATAAATAAATCTTTTTCTCCGGCCAAAAGCACTATTTTTTTCTAGCTTGATTTTTAAATCCTGGGATATTATTAAAGGAAAACAAAAGCTCTAATGATTTATTCTCTGTATTTTGCTATTAAATGGACTGACCCATTCAAAAAAAAAAAAAAAAAGTAAATTAAAAAGCTGAATTAACTATGTTTGCCATGTTAGGTTAAATTTATGAGATGGAACAAAGCAAAGTTGACACATGCCTCTAGGGAAGCATTCAGTTTAGAAAGCAAATGCTGGCTTAGGATCTTTGAAGCTGCTTGAGATGTCTGTTCCTTCTTTGTGGAGTGTTAAATTGATTTAGACTTATAAAAAGACCCCAAACCAATCAGGAACCACGAAAGCATCTGTGCAAGCTGGAGTGGCAAGCCCAGTAAATGTGTCAGTGACAGATATACATGACAGGGTTTAGAGAGGAACGTGCATTCCAGTCTCATTTCAGAAACAAAGAGCCGAGCTCTCAGAACTGAGCTGTTGCTTCATAAAATTAAAGAATGTCTTCAGTCACACTTAACACTTTTCTTACATCTCCTGTAAGACTAAAACCTGTGGTTTAGCTTTTATTACTGGCCCCATAGAGAGAAGTGAAGGTGCTCCTGTGCTGGCAGCACTAGAGCAGTGTCAGAGGCAGGGTGGCATCAGGTCCCTACATGACAGGAGGATTGTTTGGCCCTCTCATCATCACACATGGGAGAGGCAGTATTCCTGGGATCATCACACCAGCTTGTGAGGAGTTTTCAGAGCCAGAGACTGGGTGCCAGCAATTTCAAAGGAACACATATATGAAGAAAGCAAGTACATGAGACATGAAAAGGGCTGTGAGGGAACTGCTAATCTAAAATTTGCACGTGTCCTCCAAGAGAGCCATTCCTGTGTGCCTGCAAACCCAGGGGAGGAACTGCCTGTGAATAACAATGCCCAACTGTAAAAAAGCTTCCATTAGGAATCCTGCAGAAATGCTTGTCCTTCGTCAGGCAGCGCCACCAGAAGTCTCCGAGTTATAAATGATTCATTCAGGCGTTAGCCGTGATGAGAGACAGAGGCAGGAAAGCGAGGCTGGAGGAGAGAGGCAGTGTGGTGGAGCACCCTCTGCCAAGCCCCTGGCAGCCACCAGTGTCCCTGGCTTGTCCCTGGCAGCAGGGGCCACACCTCAAGTGCTCAGCCCACAGTATTCCAGCTCCCAGGGAGCTCCTGAAACAGCATGTGCTGTTTTTTTGAGGAAGACAGTATTTTGAGAGACAGAAGCACATTAAAATGTTTAATCAAGAGCAAGGAATAAAAAAAGCTGCACAGTTGTTGTTTTTGGGGGGTTTTGTTGTTGTTTTTTTTTTAATTGAATTTGGTTAGTTGACTTTGGGGAAGACATCGATGCCCTTTTTTCCTCTTTCTGGCCTGCTTTTACACCTTCTTCCTCCCTATTTGCTGAGAGAGAGAGAGAGAGAAGGGGATAAAAGAGGGGAAGGGAAGGGAAGGGAAGGGAAGGGAAGGGAAGGGAAGGGAAGGGTGAGTTATTAAAATATCCAGATTGCTTGCTTGGCTGTTTATGCTTTTTAATGACCACAGAGAATAATGCCATTTTACTCCAAGTCAGAGGGAAAAGCTGTCATTCCTACACATCACAGTCAACTTTGCTTCTTTTCAACTATGGAATTTCCCAGCCCACAAAATCCAAGGGGAGAAAAAACATGCATTTATTACATGCTTAATTTAAGATACCTGTCCAGTACTGCTAGTGTAGACAAGTAAGATTTGGTCCTGCCAAATATTATTTCATTATGATTGCTCTTTTTATACAGAGACGTTTTGCTGGAAATAAGTGGCTTATGTTTCACTGACCTAAAACTAGAATGTAAGACTCATCTGTCTGTAGGTGAAATATTGGATCCCAGCTGATACAGTTAAGCCATGATTCTAGAGAGATAAACAGGCTTCTGTGCAGATTCTAATCCAAATTATGCATAAAGTCACTCTATTCACTCTGCCTAAATACAGGGGGATCTCATGGGGTTTCATAGAGTAATGTTTTGCCTTTTACAGGCCCTACCTTTTACTCTAAGCTCGTCTTGCAGAGCACAACAGTTCAGTAGTTCAGTTATGGTGGGAACGGAAGGGAGAGCTGGGGCCCCCAGCAGAAGCCCCTGTCAGACATTGGTCACTAGAGGGTCATCCTGCACGGGGTCAGACACCACGCTCAGCCTGCCTCTGCATCATCACTGCCTCTTTGCCAGAGTTAGCTCACAGGCAGGCTTTTCCTGGTAGGGAATGACCATGAAGGGAGGCAGGAGGAAGATCATCAATGCTGCAAATTCATATCCTTTTTTGTTATTCTTACCGTAGAAATCCACAGTGGCAGGACATTTGGAGTTGAAGTTTATTGAATTTTAGGTGCAGCTCACAGGTCCCAAATTATATACAAAATATACAGACACAAACAGGTGTGGATAGATGTTTTATTTATATTCAGATGTAAAACACAAAGTGTAAATTGTAACCATTTCTTGCCATACAGCACTCAGTCCAAATGGGCTCCAAGTTTGCATTCTCCTTCCCAATACATCCTCTCCGGGATGTTTACAATCATCTTGGTGCGGGAATGCTTAGAGGAGTGCTGCCTCCTAAGCTACTTGCTGCCTTTGATACCCTGTTGAAGTCATTTTTATCATTTCACTTCCAAAACTGGAGAGAAAGCACGGACACAATGCATAAGATCCACATGGTTCCCCCTTCTGTCAGTCCTTTGTTTATTCCTCCTTTTCTGGGAATTGATTTGACTTAAGGATTTGAGAAAATACTACTAGGAAAGCAGATTTTCACAGGGTAATTTGACCTAAGGCATTTTATATCTAATTTTTAGAGTTTTTCTCACCTACTTAGCAGCATGGGTTTGTTGTTGTTTTGTCTTTCAGGTATCATACAGGCTTTTTGATGACATGGGGCTGTTTGAAACCTTTAAAATACCAGTGAGGGAATTTATGAACTACTTTCATGCCTTGGAGTGTGGATACCGAGAGATACCTTGTAAGTAAAAATTCCTGGCAGATAATGATGCTTCCTTAAAGTTTTGGGGATTTTCCATATGCTTTTGTATTGAAGCCTTTCTTCTTGCATTATAAAGCTACTTTTTACTTCTAGTACATCGTGACCAAGTGGATGGCTAGGCAGAGGCTGGTGCTTAACCACAGACTGTCATCTTTTTTCTTTGTATTTCGTCTTTTCCATTGTTTCATAATTCATGGCAAAATCTGCACAAGCCAGAAATCATATAAAGCTATTATAAGTAAAGATTGTCTCCTGATAATGTAAGTGTACCCCAGTGCCTCAGGTGGAGGTTCTTGAAACATTTAACCCCCTAAAGGCAACTTGGACTTTTATACAGTAGCAGTGCTATGTTCCCAAAGGTGATGAGCTTTATAAGCAGAAAAAATACACCAAACACGAGTGACCCTGTTCTGTTACTGCAGCTTTGCCGATATTTTTCAGTGGGAAGCATTTATTCCCTGAAAAACCTGTTTTCAGTCATCCCCAAAGTATTTACTAATTCAAATCAAATTTATCAAAATGCTTCAGCTGCAAAAGAGTCTTGTTTTCCCAAGAGGGAAGAGTTATTGCCCCCTTTAGCTGGCAGATAAAGCCAGCACTGAGGAACATAGAACACCCTGTTTTCTCTACACTTACAGAAAAATGTAAAAGACATCATTATAAGTCACGTAGCCTCTCTGTCAAAATATTAAATACCAATTGGAGCATCTACAGTGGCAAGGATTTAAGGAAAGCTACCTCAAAATGCCTTCAGCCAGCTGGTTTGGAGTCTGTTCTGGGAAAATGAGAGACCCAATTTTGATCCTTTCCTTGTGTTTGAACTGGATCAGGGATCTAAAGCAGCAGATTACAGCCTGAGGAGGTTAGAGATGGAAGTGCCACAGTCTGTTCTACTGAAGCTATTCCTTTCTGTTTAAAACATTTAACTGTTCATAGAGTCTCTGGGATTTTTGTGAACTCTCACACTCTATTTCCTTGGTTTTTTTCTTAAGTGTTTTTTGTTTTACTAAAGAGGAATCTCTAATACAAAATTAATTTATCTTCCTTTTTTCATTTCTGTGAAAAGGGTAAAAAAACTGATGCTCATGGTAATGTTGGTTTCGTCTCTGCTGGATTGACTGCCACGTGCTACCCACTAGATGGTGCTGATATCCCTCTGTCAGAAATATCCTGATGTTTTATAGCTGGGTGATTTTCTTTCCATCCCAGATCACAATCGAATCCATGCCACTGATGTTCTACATGCTGTGTGGTACCTTACAACCCAGCCCATCCCAGGACTCCCAACTGTGATCAATGACCACGGATCAGCAAGTGATTCAGGTATATTTAAATGTTGTATTCCTAAAGTTTCTCCCATGAAATTTGCTGTAAGAAAGCCAAGAACTGAGGATTGCATGCGGAATTTTTGGCAGTCTGTAACACAGTGTTGTAGTTCAGTAGCACAATGGATCTTGAAGGTGTTCAGGTGTGTTTGTGTAACTTTGGAGGGACTGGAATTGTTCTTCCAAAACCTAATACTTAACATTTAATGATGTGTGAATGTAAGCCTTTGTGGTCACCTTTAATGATAGATCTTTGTCACCATTTGATATCTGCAAAAAGGTTTTTTTCCTAGGAAAACTGTATTAGTGGTTTTCAGTGCTGTACCAGAGGCAGTGTAGAGTCAAATCCTTAAACCCTTCATTGTTTTGCTATTCTACAATTTCTGGGGCATGCAGGTAGTGCCATGCACTTGCCACTGCCTGGCTGTCATGAAGTGCTCTTTGCTTTTCCTCTCTATCTCCAAATAAAAAGACTTGTTACCATCTGGCAATTGCTTTACAAGACCACTCTTCTCTTACGATTGCTCACTACAGGAAGCAGTTTATCTTGCATTTTATATTAACTTCTCCACGTTCAGCTGTGGCAGCTAGAGGACCTGTCTGTGCTTTGTGGGAGTTCTCAGAGAGTTGCTGGAAAAGCAGGAGTTGGTTCCCTTTTATTTATTTTGTTTTTTAATTGGTGTGGTGTTAAATGGTTCCTGAAAAAATTCATTAGCAAGGCATTTCAGTGGCTTTGTAGGTGAGGTGGAATGAAAGGGGTTGAGTTCTGGGGCTTTTTGATGTTTGTTAATGAAAGATATTGTTCAGCTGCATGCAAGATCCATTCAAGGTCAATCAGATTAAATTAGCAAAGGATCTCAGTATCTGAGTATCTGACAGGTATGCTCAAGATGCTTCAAAAAGAGGATGATAAGAGGATTATCAGCAAAGATCCAAAGTCTAGACATTTGTATTGGAAAACACCCACTGTAATTTAATTAATAAATTGTAGTCCATTGCTTTAAGGACTATTGGTGTCTCACAGACTTGTCTACATGATGAAAGAAATTGGAGAAAGGAGTGGGAAGATCAAGTTTCCCCACAAAGCTCCAGCATGGCTGTGAATCCATGTCTTACTGCTTGGAGCTTACATAGTTTGAGAATAGGCTTCGCTGGATGGCTGGAAGATCCCCAGGAGGGATCAGAATTTATTCCTTTCCAGTTGTTTGCCTTATTTTACTGGATCATAGGCACAGAAAGCATTGAGGTCAGGCTGCATTTATTACTGTAAATTTGCTCCTTCTCTCCCTGCTTTATTGCTTCTGTTACAGTGGGTCACTGAAAAAGCGGCACTGGATTTTTTATTGTTTTCATTTATTTATTTCTGCGCAGATTCTGACAGTGGAATCACTCATGGCCACATGGGCTATGTGTTTTCAAAGACATACACACCTACAGATGACAGCTACGGATGCCTGGCTGGCAACATCCCTGCCCTGGAGCTGATGGCTCTTTACGTAGCTGCAGCCATGCATGATTATGATCACCCAGGAAGGACCAATGCCTTCTTGGTAGCAACAAGTGCTCCTCAGGTAAATAAATCTCAGGCAGTGTTGCTGTACAGTTTGGAAGGTCTTGATGACAGCTTTTCCTTGCTAGTGGTTCCTGTGGCTTCCATTAAGCATAAGTCTTCCAAATATTTTGAAACAGCTTGTCAAAGTGACAGAAATAATCACTTCACTTGGGGATTGCTGGTAAGAGTCTTCTTACACACACACCCTCAACAGCAGAGCTGTTAAGAAAGGTACTGATAAACTGTGTCAGTGAAGAAGGTAAAGCTCTGCTGGCTGATAGAGAATCTATAACTGTGGCAGAATTGAAGAATTATTCTACCAAGTAACGCACAGAAAGATTAAATAAAATAAAAAATCCCAGTTGTGTAGCTGACTGTGCTTTGCAAGTTAATTGTGCATGATCATAACACATTTTCTATTGTTTCTATAGAATATGAGGAGCTGCGGTCTTTTTATGAAAGTATTTGGAGGCAGGGAGTGGAAAATAATCTCAGTGTTATAAATGTAGAATTGAGGCTTGCCTAAGGTTACACAGAAGTTGCTGCCAGTCCTGAGAGTTGAATTCATCAGTTCTGAGTCACTCCTTATTGGCTTAATTATGAGATCATCTTTCTTTACTTTGCATAGCTGACCTACCTGGCTTCAGCACACTGTGCTGAAAAATACTTCTGGGGATGAGGAAATAAAAAGAAGATCTCTTAATGGTGGCAGGTTGGGTAGGGATGCAGAAATTTTAGATTTATTCCCCAGCTTGCAACCAAACTTCCTCTGTCACCAAGAGCAAGTCACTTGAACTCGCTTTGGTATCAGTTTGTGTGTCTATGAATTGATAGTAATGCTTCTCATCCTTGCAATGCATTTCTGTAATCAAGAGCTTTGATACTCTGGCCAGGTAGATAGACTGGGAGAAGACATGTACTATCTTTAAATCTAATTGTAAGAAACAAGTGCTATAGCTCTGTGCTTGTAAAAATCAGAAAAGGAAGTTAGATGATTAGCCTTTACGTATTGCCTCTAGTTTGAAAATAAATGAATAGGAAAAAATAATTTTCTTGTTATTTTCTGAATGGAATTACTATCACTATCAGAGTTGCGCATCTTATTTTGGTAAAGATTTCACCAGTTTAGCACTTTAGCATTGAGATGTCTGTCAGGCTGAGTGCGTGTTTCCAGGTTGCAAACTGGAATTTCTCTTGTTTCTGTGTTTGGAATCAGTCCTACATGGACACAACTGGTGCAATTACCGACAACAGTAATCCATTAAGCGAGGTGACTTCTGAGAATGCCCTCAGTGAAGCACTCCCCTGTGTTACACTGGCCATTAGCCTGTGGCCTCCTGGTTGCTGTGGTTTTGCTAAGATGTTCCTCAGCTCCCCCTGCCCGCGTTGCTTCCACAGGCAGTGCTGTACAACGACCGCTCCGTGCTGGAGAACCACCACGCTGCTGCTGCCTGGAACCTCTTCATGTCCAGGCCGGAGTACAACTTCCTGGTCAACCTGGACCACGTGGAGTTCAAGCACTTCCGCTTCCTCGTCATTGAGGCGATTCTGGCTACCGACCTGAAGAAACACTTTGATTTCGTGGCCAAATTCAATGCCAAGGTGAGATTAGTTTGGGTTTCTGGGGGATGGTCAGAAAAGATTGTGGCCCTTGGTAGCATCCAGCAAAAAAAGTTTCTGTTTCCTTTGAATGTCCTTTTGGCTGCTGTAAAATGCTGAATAATAATCTGGCCTTTCTGTTGGGTTTTACTCATTTAAAGTTCGTGACACAGCTTCTCTTCTTAACACACTTTTTTTCAGAAAGTGGTTTAAGGCTAAAAATATTACAAACTATTTTTACATTCTACTTTTCAACACTGCTTTCTTGTTCACTGGCACTTTAGACCTATTAGCAAAGAAAGCACTCGGGGAAAAAGCAAAGGTGTTACTACCAAGTTTCCATAATGGCTACTTTAAGTGAATTTTTACTGATTTAGTTGTACTGTTTTATTATCAAATTACAGAAATCAGAACAGTTTTGACACTCTAATTTCAAATGCAGAGAAAACATGCACTTCCTTTCCTTTCTCTGGAAAGAAAGATCTTCTAAGTCACTAAAGATCTTTCCTGCATGCTCCATTCAGTGAGCCATAAAATCACAACCCTGAGAAACCATTCTTAAAAAACTTTCGTTTCAACCTAACTTATTGGAAATCACCTCCCATTGAGATATTTTAATAAACTCCATCACCCATCAAAGCTGTTGGCATGTTAACTAGCTACCTGCCTTTGGAGATGGTACTGCCTTCTTGTCCCTTGTGAGAAACCCCCAAGAAGAGAGTGTTTTGTATCTAGGAGCTCCTAGCTGTTTTCCTGCATAGATGAAATGTTTTCCTCTGGCATTACTCAGGATGGATCTGTAGGCTGACACTTTGAAGCCTCCACATGTACGACTGGTTTTGTTTTCCATTTCCCTGTAGCATCTCTCTCGTTGTTAGGCTTTAAGAAGCTGTAGAGAGAGGTCCTAGATGTGGTCCAGGGTAGGCAGAGAACTGATCTGTAGATCCATAAAAGTCTGAGCTCCTTCTGCACCCGTGCTAGTCATGTCCCTTCCAACCTTAACCCTTCTGCTTTTATTTTAGAGCAGCTGATAGTATGGACCACTTTTTATTGTGGTCCATACTATCAAGTATGGATAGAGTATCTATCTTTTCTTGTGGTCCATACTATCAAGTATGGAGAGGCATGGGAAAAATAGAGAAAAGGAAAAAGGGAGGAAATAGTTTCAGCCATACTTAGGTCAAACAGGGAAATAAACTCGTTACACACATCTTCACGCTGCAATTAAAACAGCATGGTACTTTATGATAATTTATATTTATATACCAATAGGTATTAACTTCTTGAAAAATGTCATGAAAAGATTGCATTTGTCTGTTTTCCCAGTAAGTGCTTTCAAACAGGTGCACAATGTGCTAAATATTGACTTCTCATTATTCATCTCAGTGTTCTTTGGTTTTCACTTACTTTTCCTTTCCCTTATTATTAATTCCAGCTTGGGGTTAGCTCATCTGCTTGTGCTAGTGATTTTGTTAAATCGCTCAATACATTGTGCAATATCCCAGATCAGATCTTCCTCTGTGGATATATCCTTTTGCCCAGGATTACCATCATGGTTTCCTTTTTCCTGTCTCCTAGGTGAACGATGATGTTGGAATTGACTGGACCAATGAGAACGACCGCTTGCTGGTTTGCCAGATGTGTATCAAACTGGCTGACATCAATGGGCCTGCAAAATGCAAGGACTTGCATCTGCAGTGGACAGAAGGCATTGTCAATGAGTTTTATGAACAGGTAAATGCATTCCAAAGCTGCAGGCCTGGTGTTCTGCAACATGATAGTGCTGGTGGCGAGTGAAAAATCACAGAGAATAGGGGTGAAGAGGTTGGCTAGAGTTACATTAATCCATTTTTTTGCTGGACCAGTGAAAGTCCATTTGTCACTGAAGTTTCTGATGTGTCCTCAGAGCCCTCTGATGATGGTATTCTACAGGCTGACCTGTTCAAGTCCGGCACTGTGGACAAGCACTGGCATGGTGAACAAGTGTTCCTTTCCCTTTTTTTTTTTTCCTGTTGTCAGTCAACTTGGCTGTCATTTCCCTCTTCTTTAGTGCAAACCGTGTTTTCATCCTTCCTACCGTGTTCTTTCAAGTCATCAGCTGGTTCTCATGGCTCTCCTCTGCAGTCTCATACTTTTATTGACAGGTAGTGTCCAAAAGTGGACACAACGTCCTTGTCCAGATGATCTAAAGAGAGCAGTGGGACTGTTGTAGGTCTCTGCAGGCCACATCTCTGTTCACACAGCCAGAACCTTTATGTGCTGAGCAGGACTGTAACACTGCCTTTCAGTTCATCACAGGCCACCCACATCTGCTCCCTACACATCCATCCTGACCCACACTTCATTTTTAAGACAACACTTCCAGCTCTCAGAGGTTTGTCAGTACAATTGCACTAATTATGCAAGGCCGTGCTGGTGGCACAAGGAAGGACAGCCACAGATTGATTTACAAAGACCTGGGGATAGAGCCAGGCACTGCTCCTCTCTTTCCAGGTGTAAGGGAGCCCTTAATTGAACCTTTTCTCATTATAACCTATTTGGCCCTGCGGAGTGCAAGGGTCAGGGCTGTTCCCACACTATTCCTCTGTTTCCTGAGTGGGAACATTCTGAATGTTCTGGTCAGATAACTCCACATCCTGTCTTTTCCAGATGAAGCTAACAGGCTAAATCACTGAACAAGACAACCCAAAGACTTCTCAGGAAGGCTGTGCAGTAACTTGGAGTCACAGACTAATCCCTTTTAAAGCTTTTTCAACTTCCCTTAAATTTACTGCACTTACAGATTGGAAAAAAAAATCCAACCAGGATTTACTGTTGCCTTCTGCAGTATATAAAGATACAGGGAAAGAGACATAGTTCAGACACTGACCTGAAGCTTCTTCATTTCTTTCAAATATCCCAAGAAAAAGAAAATACAGTGAACTTTACATACAGTGTGAATATAGCTGGTTCCATTTTTGTTTTAATTTTTTTTCTTAAACAAAGGGAGTGTGTCCCAAAACAACTTTCATGTCCCAAATTTTCTTTAAGGAAATCCTTTTTTTCTTCATTACAACTGTCCCAACAAACTGTACTTTGCAGTCCTGGTGATGATCATAGCTTATGTGGCTGACTAGTGCATGCAGACAGAAGCAGTTAATCAGATGTATAATATGACTTTCCCTTTTTCCAATAAAAGTTACATCAAAGGGAAGTGCCCCAATATATTACTGTCATCAAAGCATTGGACAGTGAATGAAGCTTGTGAGGATACAGATGTGGGAAGACATTGTGTTATCTGTTCCACAGTATGAACCTGTGTTATTTTCCATCATTCAGAAATGGGATCCAAAACAGAGAACATTTTCTTTCTTGGACCTGCTTTTGGCATTAAGGAGGATATGCTAGATTCTCAGTTTCTTCTATCTCCACTAAAATCTGTTTTTCTTTAATGTAATATGCTACAAGAGGTGTATCAAACCATGTTCACCATGCTTTTGAGCATTAGATTTTTTCTGCAACTGGAAAAGTCTTCATATTCTCATTCCTAAAAAGGAGAATTTTATGGGAAGTTTGAATTTCCTGGAAGTATTATCAAAAAGCACACATATGTGAATTCAACCTATGCTGTGAAAATCATGAAATATCTTTGTTACAATAAACACCACTTGCTTTGAAGAATTTCATTCCCATATAAATAAAAACTGCTTATTAAAAATGTGTTGCATAAAAATATTCAAAAACCTGTGTCATATTGTTACAGGATGTTTCCTTCTCTTCATATGTCCAGCATAATTATTTGAAGACAGGACAGACGTATTAGAATAAAAAAAAAACCACACTGCAAGATGTTTCACATAATAAATCATGTCTTAACAGAAGAATAAAAAATAATTTGTAAACATTTCAACAGTCAGCATTTCTCCCAGATCACAACTAGGAGTTCTCAGATATGTTTCTGTAAAGAAGAGCAAGCTGTCACCTCTTCTTAATTTGCTTGCTATTTCAAGAATGGCTGGCATGTTTCAGTGTTTTGTCAACACAAATATTTTGTTTTTAATGATTGAACATAACATTTCAGGGTTGGTTATTATAAAATTAACAAACAAAACACAAGGAAATGAGATATTTGCTGTACATACTACAAAATTTAGTTCTCATTTTTTGGCCTTCACCAAATACAGATACAGACAATGTGTTGGTCAGCTATGAAGACCATTACTTTTGACAAATTTACATTATAAGGAGATAAATATAAGCAAAGTATAATACAATGGAAACTGAAAATGCATCTCCAAAGTCTATCTATATCCTTAAATATAGAACCCTGTATTGTATTACAGCATTCAGTTACATATCAGGCTTGATTAGGGAGGTTAGATCTTTTTTGTGGGGGAGATGGCATCTGGTCTTGTCATGTCTGATCAGCTGAAAGTGCACTGATATCACCAGAAGCTTTGCTGTGATAGAGAATTGAGTATATCAGATTGGGTTCTGCAATGAAGTTTTACTTTATTTTGCATCATGAGAAGAGAGAGAAAAAACTCGTTTTATGCCTCCCTCTCTCCCTCCCAAAAAAGCTAACAAAAAGCTTCATGGGAAAGATGTACTGGATTTGAACAAATGAATGTCATGCACTGCTTTCATAGGGATCATTCTAGTAGTTGCAGGAAACAAGTACTTATGACCCAAAGCCAACAGGACATCTCCAGGTTACTTTTAATAAGAATGAAATTAATAAAACTAGTCTGGTGAGATAGCCCTGTTCTGTAGAGTTGTCTTATTCCCTGTAAACAAGGTTGTTGTGAACTAGCAATCACACAATCAGAAGGGAATTTTTTTTAAATAATGTGGAGAAAGAACTGAAATAACAATTTTCAAGTTTTCACGCAGCGTAAAGTTCAGGCCTAGGGGCATCCTTCTGCAGAGTCACTAACATCCTTGTTAAATCCATATTATCAGTAGTGGGTTGGTATCAGCTCCTGCCAGGAAAGAGCTGTAACTCTGACCATTTGACACGATGGCACTGTAGCAGTGTCACAATGGAGGTGCCAGGGAGGCATTCAGATGTTCTTTCAGCATTTTTAATTGGTTGGATATGCTTTGCTCCTTTTTGTGACATAGTTTTGTTTCATTTTGCTCAGAGAAATTACGGCTATTTTTCCTCTCCAGGGTGATGAAGAGGCCAGCCTGGGCCTGCCAATCAGTCCTTTCATGGACCGCTCTGCTCCTCAGCTGGCACACCTCCAGGAATCCTTCATCACTCACATCGTGGGACCACTGTGTAACTCCTATGACTCAGCGGGGCTGATGCCAGGAAAATGGATAGAAGATAGTGATGAATCAGGAGACACTGATGAGCAAGAAGAGGAAGAAACAGCAGAAATGGAAACTTGTGAAAATGCCGAATCCAGTAAGTTGTTGACGCTTCCATTTTCCATCAAAACAAGTTCCATGTTGTGACCAAAACACTAGGCAGAGGCTGTGAGCTGGCCAGGTTCAATACGGGCCCCCTCCAGAGTGACAGTGAGTCAGTGCTGTCCTGGGTGAAGCTGTAGCCACTTACATTGTTAATGGAGATGCTCCATGGTTTCAGGACCAATGTGGTTCAAATCTACCACTTACTTCTACCTTAGCTGGGGTTTCTGGTGGTGGATCATCTGTCTGTGCACGAGGGCTTTCTGGACTCTTTCAGGACTGGTGTTAACAGACTTCAAGAATTTCAGTTGAAAAAAGGATATTTGGGAGAAGATTTTTCAAGGAAAATACTCATCGTTTCCATGAGATAACATGAGGTACAGGAGTAATAGAATGAGGATCTGAAATGCTGATGCAGTAAAAGAGTTTTTAACAATGGAATCATTTTAATGTGGATCTCTTCAAGGCAACATAAAGAAGAGTGGGAAGAGAATTGGCACTGAGCATTGCTGTGCTGGGTGCTGGGAGCTGCATCATTTGGCTAATCAGTAACTAAAGCTCATATTCTCCTGCCTCTCCTCTAGAAAGGCAACATTGCCAATGTTTGCTGTACTGAGATGAAAGATATTTACCTTGAAAGGATATTTCAGGCACTTGTGAGAATTGATCTTTAAGAGAAAATACTGCAATTGTAGACCTCTTCCTTTTATCAGTTTAATCCTGCATTGCCTTTTTCTTTGTTTCGTGCTATTTCTTCCTCTGAATTTTCTATTACTGTTCCTTTATTTCCCTCCCCTGAGTCATCTCTCTCTCCCCTGTATCTGTATCCAGAAGTTTTAGGAAACAGCAGCCTTAAGTACACTCATGAAATACCAATACATAGCTTTTCCCTCAACAGCCTCACTTTTTCTGTTCTTTCCCACACACTTTCACAATCTGCCTGTGTGTCATCCCTGTTTTCTGTTGGGAAAGCTGAGAAAGATTTGATGAGTGTAGTAAGTCATATATGGATGTGGAATTAAAATCTGTGTCTCCTGATGTGCAGAATTAACCTTTTATCTCCAGTAAAATCCAGAGGTAAACAGTTTGTATTTAAGAAATTGTTGCTGTTTTTCACACACACACACACACACACACACACATATTTTAAGTTTAGCATGTTCATATGCACAAGAATATCTCATAGAGTACAGTAAATCTCAAGTAATGTAACACACATGGGTTAATTTAGGAGCTTATGATTGATCTATCAGTTCTATAATAGGCAGAGCCACATGTTTGTGGCAGATTGGCCTTTATGGAGGTGCCTACTAGGACGAAATGTATGCAATTGGTAATTAACACAGACCTCAGAGCCTTGAACTGCTACTGCTGTATTAAAACAAAAGATTAAGGATGTTCTCATATATCCATGGCATGTCTAACCTTACTGTGAAGTCCTTGGTTTCCTTTCATCTAACATCTCTATTCACTTATCTCCTGTATCACCATTAGTGGAGTCAAACAATGCTGTTTTCAGGTTAAAAGCACTGATCATTATTATCTCTTTTCACATTGCAAATAGACTGATTTTAGTGATCTTCTGTTTTCTTTTTTACATCCTATCCTGTTACAGTACCTTAGTCTTTAGCCTGGTTCTTTTAGACTATGGTTTTCAAAACTTTAAAAATTAATGTATCAGAAGTTTTGAAATATTCAACAAATTCTTTCTACTTCCTTCGTACCAAATGGGAGATGCTCCTCTTCTCAATCATATTGATGTGTGGCAAATTGTTGTCTTCAGGTCCCCTAAATTCTCTGTGACTGTGTGGACCTTACTCAGGACTGTACACTTCTTTTGTTGTCAATATAGGGGCCTCATAGTGCCTTAGAAATGAGTACCTGTGATCAACACAACTGTGGACTTTCTAAACTTTCTAAATGGAACAATAAAAGGCTGAGATGTCAGATGCACAGAATTAAGACTGGTATAGATGTTGGTAAAGATACTTTGATGAAAATGCCTTTTAGGCAGATGGAAATATAATTGTGTCAGAAAACACTTCATCTAGGTCCTGACAATTCACTGAAGCAGTTGAGATAAATTTGAGATAAATTTAACCTTAAAGTAGCCTTAAGTAAATTTTTTTTACTGTATATAATTTTGCATGTACTTTCCCTGAAGGTCTTTTGCAAGTATAAGAATTAAACAGACTCGGTCTTTAGTGATTCAGACAAATTTCAACACCACAGCAGCAAGTGTCTGCAGAGAGCAACAAGATGTGGAGTCACCTGGGAAACCCAGGAGAGAATGTCCTGCTGTAGCATTGGCAGGGTAGGGGCTTCTTATTAGTGCTAAACCTGAAGGTTTCCTACAGAGAACCAAGGGCTTTTTAATGAAGGATTGAATTGGATTTGGTCTGTGCTCAGTGAAAAGCTCTTTGTTTCCAGTTCAAAAGCTTCAAGGGCTAAACATTTTGGATCCTGACACAGACATACTTTAGGCAACCTGCAAATACTAATCCACACAAACTTATTTGGTACAAAACATTCCTCTACGTCACCTTCTTTAAAGAAAAATCAGCAGTTGTCTTTGGAGGGGTTATTGTTTCAGTTCTGTGACTGCCATTGTCACTGTTAATGACCAGGAAAATTTCTCAAACTTTGTACTGATAAGGAGTTAACAATCTGTGTTGGGCAGACTACATTGACAAGAAAAAAACTACCCTTCAGACAGCAAAACACTTGTAGTGTCAGCTGTGTCAGGAGCCTTGAGAACCAACAGGGACAAAAACAAAAATAGGCTGAAAGCAGGGGACTGGTGCTTCAAAACCAAAGAGAAGCAAGCTCCCTGATAGTATTTGGCTATATGAGCACTTCTTTAGTGCTCAGCCAGAGAAATGTTATGCTTAAGCTTTAAGGTCACCTCCACTGCAATGGTGGAGCAATAGAAAACTTTGAAAATGGAACATAGGAAAACAAAATCAGGATTTTTTTCCCTAGGACAATCAGCAGGGATCTATTGGGGGTGAGGAGGGCACAGAATTTAATGCATGTTGATCAGAGTCTTTAAGAACTTGATATAAAATGAGCAGAAACAGTTGAGCAACATGTTTTATACATAATCATTCAAAGACTAGATACCTCTGTGAGCAACAGAGTCAGGCACAACGTGCAGCCTTGGGATAGGATGAAGCTGGAGCTCGAACTGTGCAGGAAACCAATTTGCTTTCCCCAAGATCTGGAGAGGCAGAGCTTTCTGAATTTTAACGCTGTTTAAATTTTTGGGTTTAAAAATCTGTCATAGTACACTCTATCTGCTTCCTGTGCCTTTAGTTGCTTTTCCTTCTCCAGCAGAAACCAATACATTAATGTCACATGGTGTTTTACAGGAAAGAAGAAGTTCAAGAGGAGGAAAATCTACTGTCAGATCACTCAGCATCTGCTTCAGAACCATAAGATGTGGCAGAAAGTGATTGAGGATGAGGAGAGGTTAGCTGGGTCAGAGAAGCAAGGCACAGAGCAATCCCCACTGCACCAATCTTCAGAACAAATCCAGGCCATCAGGGAAGAGGAGGAGGAGAAAGGGAAGGCCAAGAAGGATGAAGAGGAGAACACAACTGTAGAACCAAACCAATGACAATATTTACAGCAGTATTTTAAGACAGATTGACTCGTGCACAGACTCTTTCTCAAGCCAGCACAGCATTTAGACACAACACTGTAGAAGTATGGGATAATGCGCCTACAGCTGTTTAATTTGTTTCTCTTTCCTTTCTATGGTGAGGTACATTGTTTAAACTCCTATGCTCAAGGAAGCTTTCACACTGCAACACCGGCTTTACAGACTTTCTTTGAAGAGATTTGGGGGTAGGTGGACTTATATGAATATATATATATATATGTGTATATATATATATGAGCCAGGGTTATTGGCTGCACACTTCAGCAAAATACATTTAATGATATATTATGGTCACTGTGATATTTACAGGAGAAAGTTATCTAAGGAAATGCTGCTTCTGAAGCACATTTGCAATTAATAGTAAGGTACCAGTTAAGTAGCTTTTGCTCTTAATGCTGAGGGATAAAAGTTCCAAAGCTTTACATGAATGCTGATATATCCTGCCAACACATATGTGTGAGTGAGAGGGTGTTTGCAAGTGTGAGTGGATGTGAGGAAATACAGCATGGTCCGAGTTCTTATCACACCGGCTGTAGCACACGTCCCAGTATACCACAACAAACAGAAGGCCAGAATTTCAGAGAATTCGTGCCCGCAAGGGAACAATTTTGAGGAGCTTCGCTTTCCCACAGCCCTGCAGTCCCAGCTTGCGCTCCAGCTGCGGGCAGCAGCCTCTCAGCAGGGGCGCAGGCCCCTGCTCCGGCTGTGCCACCGCCTCCTCGTCCTGCAGGGCTGCCGGCGGAGAGGGCTGCTGGCCAAACGAGCCAGGAGGGCTCTTCCAAAGGGGGAGCGCAGGGCACAGAGCCGCCCTCCCGGCGGGGTGGGCTCGGCGCCTGCCCGCGCCGCAGGGAACGGGCGGCCACGGGCGGCACGGGCCCCGCGGGCACAGCGGCCTCGGCAGCCCTGCCCCGGGGCGGCAGGGACCGAATGTATCACTGAAGAACAAAGCAGAAGTGTTGCAGAGAAAAGAAGGGGAGCATGGGGGCCGTGGCCTTCCCCAGAAAAAGGCGCAGGGTGCATGAGGAGCCGCGTGGGGGCCTGGGGTCGGCTGTCCCTGCCGCTGCTCAGAGAACCTGGCTTCTCCTGTGAGGGGCTGGATGGGAGCAGTTTGTTGCTGGCATTCTGCTTAGGAGCAGCA